>CM062811.1:731587113-731862896 GCA_031772625.1 Pinus tabuliformis | reverse complement strand
AAAAGAAAACTGCTAAAGCGACCCAGTTTAGCCCAGTCCAATCTGAACAAGCACCTCCATAAAGAACACTAATAGTGTCGGATGAAATGGATTATAACATCATTGACGACATGAAGAGGACTAGGGCCAATATCACTCTGTACGAATTGAGTAAACTGAAACACCAGCAGAAAATCATGATGAAAGAATTACATGCTGTACCTACTACATCTTTACCTACAGCTGTGGCTTCCCACAATCTGGGAAGACCTCCAACCAATATGATAAATAAAATTTATCCAAATGACATCGCCTTGATTGGAGGAAGATCAAGGTCTCATACTCCTCCTTTTCTGCTCACATATGAAATCTTCAACAAAAACGTGCACAATTGCTTGGTCGATTCTGGTGCTTCAACGAATATTTTACCCAGGTCAATATGTGCCAAATTGAATGTGCAACCTCAAAAATCTGCAGTACGTATAGTTCAACTTGATCGATCCCAGGTCGAAGTGATTGGTGAACTTAATCAGGTGACCATAAGATTTTCGACTAACCCAAAAGTGTGTCAGGTTATCGACATCCTGGTAGCCGATCCCCTGAGTTTTATGGCTTGATTCTTAACAGGGATTGGTCAGAGAAACTCCACGGATATTTCTCAACCGACTGGTCGCACATGTGGTTACCATAACAATGGTAAACCAAATCAGATAAAGGTTGAACGAGAGTTGCACCAAAAATACATAGTGACAAAGCTAGAAGGAGAAAATGAAGCCATCACATACAATAGCAGCATTGTAGGCAATTACGCAATAGATTCTTTCCTAGGCAATTTCAGTGCTCATATTTCACCATACTTAGAGAATTCAGTTTTATCCCAAGTTGAAAATTTCTCCCAAACTGATGAATCAAAATGTTTTAGTTTTTTAGATAATTCTGTAAATACTTCTTTATTTTGGAAATTATATTTTGACGGATCTAAATCCAACGAAGGGGCAGGAGCAGGATGCGTTCTGATCAACCCAGACGAGAACAAGATTATGCTCACATGCAGAGTTGAGTTCGATTGCACGAACAACACAGAGGAGTACGAAGCCTTGGTTC
Source organism: Pinus tabuliformis (assembly GCA_031772625.1). Lineage (NCBI taxonomy): Eukaryota > Viridiplantae > Streptophyta > Pinopsida > Pinales > Pinaceae > Pinus > Pinus tabuliformis. The sequence continues at coordinate 731,861,813 of CM062811.1, read as the reverse complement.
AAGGCCTATACAAAGCAATCGGATTGAATGTTAAGTATCTTCAAGTCTTTGGAGATTTTGAGATCGTCGTAAAACAGGTACGTAACACCATACATTGCCTGTCTAGTCATTTAAAGCATTATTAATCGTTAGTGCAAGATCTCACTTCACATTTCATAGCATTCAACAACTCGTCAATTCCAAGAATTCAAAACGCGAGCGCATACCTGTTAGCTAATGTAGCCTCTCGACTTATCCCTTCCGAAGATTTTAGTCCTATTAGGTTTTCAATAGAATTAATTTTTAAACCTTCCATTCCTGACAATATCACCAACTGGAGAGTGTTCAACGACGACCCAGACGTCGTAAGTTTCCTCACCTCTGAAGGATCTTACACAAACCAGATAATTGACGAAGACTGTCATGATCACCAGATACAACAAAGTAGCACTGATAATGCTATACCCAAAACGGTGGTCAAATTAGAAGACTTATATGACTTGAAAAGTCGGTTCAAAAGGTCGGCTAATGCCAAGCTTTATAGTTCAACTCTGAACTACGAATCAGTCAACCTGGGAACCGACGAAAAGCCGCAAAACGTTAATCTAGGCCAGGGCTTAGCCCCTGAAGAAAAATCAGCATATATCCGCCTTCTGAGACAGTACAAAAACGTTTTTGCCTGGAACTACGATGAGCTGAAGACTTACAACACTTCCATCATTCAGCATGTTATCCCTATGACTGACAACGAGAAACCTGTCCAGCAGAAGCTCAGGAAAATACACCCTAACCTAGAAAACCAGATAAAAACTGAGCTTAATAAGTTGTTGAGAGCCAGAATAATCTTCCCCATTAGGCATTCCAAATGGGTATCCAATATGGTGCCTGTTAGGAAGAAAAACGGAGACATTAGAATCTGTATCGACTTCCGAAATCTCAACAAAGCCTGCCAGAAAGATAACTTTCCTCCCACCTATGGAGCAAATTCTACAGGCAGTAGCAGGCTTAGAATTAATGTCATTCCTGGATGGATTTTCAGGATACAATCAAGTACTGGTGCATCCCGATGATCAGTTAATAACTACGTTCCGAACCAAGTGGGGCTCTTATGCATATCGGAAGATGCCATTTGGTCTGATCAACGCGGAGAGCTACCTTTCAGAGAGCCATGGACATCGCGTTTAAAGGATTGGTCAATAAATCCGTAGTGATTTATCTGGATGATATAACACATGTACTCCAGAAAATGAAAAACCATCTCCAAGATTTGAAGCAAATCTTTCAAAGATGCTTGAGATATGGGATTTCGCTCAATCCAAAGAAATATTTCTTTGCATTAAGCGAAGGGAAATTGCTCGGATTCATAGTATCTAAATCTGGTATTCACATAGAACCCGACAGAATCAAGGAAATTTCCGAAATATCCATACCTCATAACAAGAAAGCCATGCAATCCTTCCTTGGACAGATCAATTTTGTCAAAAGATTTGTCCCGGATTTTTCACGTATTATTTCACCCTTACAAAATATGATAAAAAAGAATTCAAATTTCAAATGGGGTCTAGACGAGCACGAAGCATTCAACTTAATCAAACAAGCCATCATCAACGCTCCATCTTTGGCTACCCCAAATTTTTCAGAACCTTTCGTCTTATACATGTTTGCCTCAGAAAGATCTTATGCTGCGATTTTAACTCAAGAAAATCACGAAAAGGTAGAAGCCCCAATCGCATTTTTTAGCTCGAACCTACAAGGTTCTGAACTCAATTATTCTGACGTCGAGAAACAGGCATATGCCGTTTTCAAAGCAATCAAATATTTCAGACCTTTCTTGCTAAAAGCCCATACCAAAGTCATAGTACCGTTTCCAGCGGTAAGAAACCTCTTGATACAGAAGGATGTGGGCGAGAAGAGAGCGAATTGGATCACCGCCTTACAAGAATACGACCTTGAGATCAAACCGGCACACATCGTAAGAGGCCAAGGCTTCTGCAAGATGTTAGCTGGAGCATCACAAATCCCCGAGAACTCGTCTGAAGAGGTACATTCATGTGAGGTAAGCCTAAACGACTCAGAATCATTATATGCTGACACCATTTATTTTCTTAAGAACGGGTATGCTCCATCACGTCTGGATCATACCAAGAAAAGAGCTCTGAGATTAAAAGCTAAGCAATACCAGCTCATAAATGATGTTCTGTTTAAAAGGAATTATGATTCTGTACTTCTTAGGTGTCTTGAGAAAACTGAAGCCGAAAAGGTTTTGCAGGAACTCCATGACGGACCAGCAGGTGGACACTATGTCGGAGATGCGACTGCACACAAAATCTTGCGTGCAAGATATTATTGGCCCACGCTGTTCAAAGACTCATACAATCACGTAAGGAAATGCCAAGTCTGCCGGACTGCTGCAAGAAAACAAAGGAAAGCGTCCATGCCGCTACAACCGGTCAACATCGACCAACCATTTAGTCAATGGGGCTTGGACATAATAGGTGAGATCGTTCCTCACTCTTCTAAGCAGCATAAGTATATCCTTACGGCAACTGATTATTTTACCAAATGGATAGAAGCAGTTCCTCTCAAGACAGTTCATTCTGAAAACATTATTGAATTCATAGACCAATTTATCATAACTAGGTTTGGATTGCCAACGACCTTAATGTTTGATAACGCTTCATATTTTTCTGGAAATGCTATGACTGAGTTTGTGCTCAAAAGAGGGTTCAAACTGAAATATTCTGCCAACTACTATCCGCAAGGTAATGGATTGGCTGAATTAACAAACAAGAACCTAATCAGAATTATCAAAAGAACAGTCGACCAAAACCAAAAGAATTAGCACAAAGCGCTGGTAAATGCTTTATGGGCTGATAGAATCACAAAGAAAGCTTCGATCGGCACTTCTCCCTTTAATTTAGTTTACGGGCGGGAAGTGGTTCTTCCGACTCACTTAGTCATTCCCTCTTTGTCTTTAGTACAGTACATCGATGAAGTACCTACTTCCTCATTACAATTAAGACAAATGGAAATAATCAAACTAGAAGAACAAAGAGAACAAGCTAGGAAAACCCATGCACATCACAAGCGCTAAAAAATCTTTTTTGACTCAAGCATCATAACCAGAAAAAACTTTCAGATGGGTGATTTTTTTGAAATGGGATAAGGCACATGAAGAAAAGGGCAAACATATGAAATTCCAGAAGCTGTGGCTTGGCCCTTTTCAGATTGTAGAAGTCGTAGGCCCGTCCACATTCGTGTTGCAGGATCTGGCAGGTAGGAGAGATTCTTTACCTGTCAATGGATTGATTCTTAAATTATATTTTCCATAGAAGAGAAATTCTTCTAATTTTTGTAGGATAGATTTAGTTTTTATATTTCATTTTGTTTTGTTTTTCTCTTTTTATGAATAAAACCCATTGTAGATGATCATGTGAAAAGGATTCATGAAAAGAGCACGTCACTTCTCTATCAGATTTTGATTTCGCTTGTACAAATAGCAAAATTTTTGAAAAATCTGAATTTTATTATTAACAAATAGAGTTAACTTCACCTTGATTACGATATTAGTTTCAACCTCAAAGAACTTTGACGAAGGCAACCTTTGGTGAAAAAATTGTTTTGTATCAGCACCATGAAAGGTATCATCAATAATAAAATAAGTACTCTCTGCAAAGCTGTTTTTTCAAAAAACTCTATTATTGTCGTCCAGAGCTTTCTTAAGGAAAAACAATGACTTCCTCCCTGCTAAAAGGGAATTGCAGCATTCAGAGAAATAATCCAAGAAAAACACTATATCTCAAAGAATAAGAGGTCTCATCACGAGCCGGCTTATCATGATCATAGATATTATAACTTGCTGACTTTGCCAATACTGTCTATCAAAATAGGGCAACGACTTAAGATTGTTGCAATCAAAAGACAAGAGGTCTCATCACGAGCCGGCTTGTTCAACAAAAGTGTAAATCAAGTGAATGACTGTGTCATAATTTGGCCACCAAACCAAGACATTGTTCTTTAGAGAACTAAAAAAGGAAAACTGTGTCAAAAAGGATTTTTCTCTGGAATGTTGCGAGTAACCTCAAGCAGGAAAAAGGATCATTGCTGGATAACCTGGTAACCCTGTCGAGGCTATGGACGCTTGCGGGCAGCAGAGGCTCTACCTACGACAAATGAGTATACTTTTAAGCCAGTATGCAGAGAAGACCTTATTTTATCTTTAATCAAGACCAAGTAATGTCTGGTGCGAATGCAAGAAAAAGCCTGAGGAAGCAAGCAATTGAGATATAAAAAGGTTGAGACAAAGTATCATTGACAAGGTGAGGGGGTCTACTCTATCTGTTCATAACAAAATTTAGACATATAAGAATTTTGTTGTTTCGGAAGTGAACGGTCAATAGAAATGCAGAGATAACTGGTTCTTCACAGTGAATCGCCATTGTTGTGGTCACCAACAACCCCCCTCTTCATTTGATATTAGTAATAACATCAAGCAAAGGGGGACCCTTAGCCAAAAAATCCAAAAAAATATTTTTGTTTGAAAATTCTTTTGTATCAGCTCCCTAAAAGCTATATCGCGTCGCAACGGAAAAAGGAGCGCTTGCCCAAAGCGCATAAATACACTAAAAAGAGCGACGCGAGAACCCATCGCATCGCGCGCATTAAGAGCGTTTGAAAAAGGAGAACCTAAAGAAACGCCGACGGCCGATATGCGACGTCGCACGTCGCAATGCCACACGAGCAGCACAAAATGACAAAGTGAAAACCTTGCGATGTTGCGATCTGCGACCATGCAAAGCTGCGATCTGCGATATTAGCGATATGCGATCTGCGATATCAGCGATCTGCGATCTGCGATATCTGCGATCTACGATAACACTTAATAACGTCGCAGCCATCGATACTGTGATACCAATCGCAGAAAAAAACTCATCGCAAGAATTCTCCGACATACACGGTAGATCCAAAAATGAAAGCGCGCCTTAAGGGAAATTAATGACCGCATGCTCGAATATCCAGAACTGATTGCATCGCATTTATCGAAGAGTCAAGTTATGATGAATGTCATTAATTTCGCATTCATTAGAATTTAATGCTTTCATGTCAATCTTTTCGTCATTTCCCTTCTTCTTTGCGTAAACTGCAAGACATGCAACTTATATAAATCTATATGTAGGAAACATCTAAGGAGAAGGAAAGAGCGCCAATAAGACAACAGAGAGAAGATGCTTCCACAATTGGATGCCGCATGCAGCAGAACCGCGGATTCCAGAGTATCGCCCAACAGGCACTGATGAAAATAGACTGTCCAAGACTCAGAGTCAAAGGCGCACAAAAGCAGCGTGTTTACAAAAGATCCTGAAGCTCAGACTTGGTAAAGCAGAGAAAGAAGCGCAAGAGAAGAAATACGCTCCAGAAAAGCCTGGAACAAAGAACGGAAACAGTTCTCGAAACAGGGGATTGTCCATACAGCGCAACTTCTAACTCACTGAGTCATTCGCACGACCGGAAACCGAAATAGCAACAACAAAATCAGTTCGAAAAGAAACTGGGTTGTACTAAGTGTGCACACAGCGAATACACACAGCTAGAGAAAGGTTTTCGAAAATATCTTCTAATCTAACAGAAAGAGGTGCCAGTGCTTGTTGTTTCTAATTTTCAAGCTCAAACAAAAGGAAAGGACAACCAGCCGACTCTTTCAGGGCGAACAACGCATTACTTACAGCACTAAGGAGCAGATACAGAAACGGTTAGAAATTAGATTCAGTTTTTAGAAATAAATTTGTTTTTAGTAAAAGGGCAGTCATTTGAAGTCGTTCCCTGAATTTGTGTAAAGTAAAATTAGTCGGTTACTAGTATTTAACCCTTCTCGTTGCATTGGAGAAGGGTCCGAAATTTTGTCAAAAAACTTGTCCTCAGAACATGCACTTTTGCACCCTCGGAGGGGGTTTTTGATGAATGGATGGATCAAGATTTATTTATGTTTGCATTTTAATACCTGCTACTGATGTTGCACTTCTGTACTCTTAGTAGGCATTAGAAGCAAGTAGAAATAGATCATTATTGCTTAAGGTCTGTAAGTTTAAAATCAGTCATAAATGGTACTTTTATCTCTTGACTAGTTTCTTCTTGCATTCTTAGAGTAATATACAGTTGATGTTATTTATATGTTAACGTATGAATGAGTGGACTACCATTTGGCACTTTTGTACAATGGAGTCATTGATTTGTGCTTCATACATGAATAGCTGATTATGCAATATGCTGTTCACAACCGTTTTGCTTAACTTCTTACGCAAGATGGTTCATCTTAATTGATTTATATTCTCATAATAGCTGAATAATCTTCATTACCAGTTATTTTGTGAAATCTTTCTAGATTGCATAATGGAAAAATTCTGTCCCGAGTTAGTGTAGATTAGATGTATTGTTTTTGTTAGATTAAAGTAGTATAAAGTCATTTCAGAATTTAGAATTAGGTTAGTTAAGGAGTAATTACTTATTTTCTACTATCATTTCCTACACACACACACATCACCATTTTCTACACATACACACACCCCTAGAACAGGAAGCTGGTCTCGTCATCCCCAGTCGGACCCACTACACCAAACGGGCACGGAGCCGCCAACCAGGTTCCCGACCGGGTGGGTATCCCCCTTGTTGTTGACCCGATTTTTGGGCCCTCAACACCTTCCAAATAAATAAATTTAAATAATAATAAGAAATAATAGAAATTGACTTTCCAATGTTAAAATATGCCACAATTTTTTGGTGAAACATAAATTAATATACAGTCAAAACCAAAATTACACATAATAAATGAAAATATTTATTTTATTACATATTTATTATTTTAACTTATAATCCATAAACATATTTCAATTTGAGATTGTTGATTCAATTCCTTCTCTATTTCAAAGACAATTCATTTGTATTTTCATAGAGCTTCGAAGAAAGTCAAGTCTATGGAACTTTGGGATCAAGGGTTTGACAGAGTTTAAACAGGTGTTGAAATAATTTCGTGTAAGATAACAAGAGTTATTCTGAGAGTTGAAGTGATTATCAGAAAGTGGGAACTTGCGGGACTGTTCTCTAATGGTTTGACTAAGAGGGCGACCATGAAGAATCCGCCAGCAAAGTTTCAAGTGAAATTAAGCGATCACGGTACTGCAATGTATAACTCGTATGAAGAAAAAAGGATGAAAGACATTCCATAAGACATTAATACTAATAATTGATTTCCAATTGGATGGTATTAAAGATAGCTAATTACTCTAGCATGGAGAGTTATCTAAAATTTTAGAGTCTGTTAACTAAGTCAAGTTCAATCAAGTAGAGGCAATTCCTATTTTGAGAAAAGTCGAATTTAGTGTATGGTTTCATGTCAAGTTTTTTAGGTGAGTCACTAGTTGGGAAAATTTTAAATACCCCTTATCGAGTTCATTATAAACATCAAGTTTTTGTGTGATAAATAGAAGAGCCACAACTCGTGTGCATTTTGTGTTTTACCTCGTCTGCCTTTCTAACAAATTGGTATAAGAGCCGAGGAAGGATCACAAGATATCTAGAGCTAGATGTAACATACCTCCTGAGCATACTCCAGAATTTAGCTACTAGGCTCTCATTGCTTAGGTTTACTTTGATTACATTTAAGATTCAACCATTACCACAATTAATATTTTCGTATCATTACAGGAATAAGTATTAATCATGAAAGTATAATCACGATTTTAACAATGGAACCTCATCAAGTAAGGAACCATAGTAAGGCATAATCCCTCTAAGTTGTATTGGATTCTTTATGGGAACCTTTAAATTCATATATATATATATATAATATATTATATATATATATATATATATATATATATATATATATATATATATATATATATATATATATATATATATATATATATATATATATATATATATCAGCTCAACCATTAAGCATAATTTACAAATTGTAGAAAAGAACTAATCATGGCATGCAACCCATAAGATTCTTTGGTTGATCCACACAAGAATTAGGGAACATTATCTTATGTCTACTCTAGCTAGCATGACCAAGAATCATGACCATACTCCTACAGTAACCCCGTCATGAACCAATAACTAAACGAGCCTTAATGAAAGAAAATCATGTGATCATTCATAATTCAAAGATCAAATACCCTAAACCCCCAGACTCTACTGTTTCAAACCAAAATCATTCCTCATACCCAATCAATAAGTCTACTACCATAGTTGCATGCAATTTTAACATGGGTATCTTAGGGATTGTGCAAAACTAGTCAAAATAGCAGCTTTGGATGCATAACATAAATAACCCGCACCATAATTTATCCAATTGAGTCTTAACCACCGTTAACAAGTTTACATAGCAGTTCAAGCCTGGTTATCCACTACCTTAAAAGGATAGGATAACACCAATACCGCAGAAGATCCACATAGTAGGTCTCTTCAATAACCTTAAATAGAATTGCATTGATGTGACATAATTTTCATATGCATACATAAAATGATCTCATAAATTCCATTAACACATGTACATATAATTATGTATAATAGTCACATGAAATTCCTTTAATCATTCACATCTCAAGGAAAACTCATGAAAATTCTCACATAGGCTAAATTAATTTGAAACATAGAGGGTAAGAAACCAACATACAGTACACCCCATGTAGGTGAATCCAACTAGATCAAAAGAGAGAACACCACTTGGAAAATGGAGCACCACCACCCAACCATGAATCACCTCTGATTCCCCCTGAGCCAAGGTTCTTGCCAGAGTTTGTAGAAACAGACTTAACCAAGGTAGTTCCCAAAAACTACATCAAGGACAGCTATGCAATCTTGCTCTTCAATATTCAATGTTATTTCACCTATGAAGGCAGATATCAGAAGGTATATTCATATCATTTTAAACTCCTATTACATTTTATCAATATGATTTCTTTAGATTTGCCTTACTTCTTATATCAAAGCATAGCTAAGATGGCAGATAAAGTACAATTGAAATCTCAAGGATGTGAAACTTCCCTGTTTCATCATGGTCTAATTAAACTAATAGTTCTGCTTGAACTCAAAAGGATCAACAAACAATGGTCTTCCTTTTGTTTTTATGTGACTTTGGAGAAGAAAATCAAGGTGTAGACATTAGCCCTAGGGTTAAAGGAACTCCATTAGCAGAAACCAACAAGTCTGTAATGTCCAGGGAAAAAAGATTTGTTGAATTGAAACCTAGGAAGTAGGTGAAAGAGCAAGTAAGCAAAACACCAGTAGTTATTCTTGAAACTCCCAAGTATACAAAGGAAAAGATATCTGAGGTTAAAGGAATGACACAAGAATAGTCAACTAATAAACCAATTCATAGGAGATTGACTAGAAGTCAAATTGCAAAGGAGAAGGGTAAATCAGTGATATCAGGAGAAGGTTCAAGCTTGAAGGGTGATTTAAATGATATTTTAAAAGCCATTGATATTGCAGAATCCCCTTTGGTGGAGTGAGATGTCCTAGAATTGGGTCAAGAAAAGTCAAAGAAAATGAAATCCTCTAAGAAACTGAAATTTGAGGATGATGTTACAACATTTGTTTTCAAACCCACAAAACCCTTAACTAGGTAATCCAAAAAGATGTAAGAGTGCAATGTTGAGTGAGGGAGAATAGAAGAAGCATCTACTATTCAAGAAGAGTTGATAGACTTTCTGTATCCAAGACCTGAAGGTGACAAAAACACAGTTCCTACCACTCAAACAGAAAAATTCAGTTATGAGGTTATGGAAAAAAGGTTAGCAGCTGCTAACAATGAAATTACTAGACTAAGAGTGAGAGCAAGAGGGCATGCTGTTGAAAGGAGAGATTTCAAAGGGATGAAGGCTCTCTGGGAAGCTGAAAAGGTGTCCAAACGAGAAATAGTAAACAGTGAAACTCAATACTTTACTTGGATTGTTCCTGCAATCAAAGAAGCCAAATTTGTAAGGAGGATTAATGCTCAGCTGAGAGCTACAAATAGGGGTTTGAAGAGACAAATTGAAGACCTAGAAATACAACTAACCAAATCTGGAAAAGGGTCTACAGAAATAATGAATCAGGGTGATGAAAATGGGCAGTCAAGGATATATATTAAAACAATTTTGGGACATAAAAAGAGTTTTGGCATATAAAAGGAAGAAAAACTATGAAGAAGAACAACTTATAAGGGTAAGTGGTTTGATTTTTGGTTGATCATATCATTCTTCATGGAATTTTGAAAAAATCTCAAACTACAGATTTTTGAAGGCCGTGTTGAAAAAGAGTACACACAGCAGTTTTGTAGCGTGCTACGAAACTGCTGAAGATGATCATTTAGCACTTACGGATGCTTTCCGAAGGTAAGGTTTGATTAGTTCCAAATTTTGAAGTTGTTGGTAGACATGGGATCATATGTGAAGTGTCATATGGCAGTGGTGTAGAAAGAAAACTTCCAAGAATTATTTCATAAGTGATGTAAAGGTTGTGCTACAAAAACAAAGTATTTTTGCAACACAGTTATGTTTCATCCTTTCCTCCATATTTTCGAGTTTCCTTTTTTGCATAGGTGGAAAATGAATTTTTTATGTTATGGATTATAAATGCATGCCACATGTACACCAGTAAATCTGTTTGAAGATAAGCATTAAGGAATAAGGGCCTTAAAAGGAGGAACTTTGTCTCCTAGTTTTTAGGACAATTAGGTCATGACTCAATAGGTTTTGCAACAATAATGTGGACATCATCAAGCTCGAAGACATGGTTTGGCAGATGATTAAAGAATATATTGAAGTCATAGGTTAGGTTGTTGAAAGCATGTTTTAGGAGGTTCACTTCTATTTGTATTAGGATTCTCAAAGGCAGCTAGATGTCAAGTTGTAATTAAGTAGTTTGTTTGATGAATAGATAGGTGTCAATGTTAGGAATTCAAATTCCTCCAAAGACGGATCATAGTATCCAAAGTTGTAAAACTCTATATAAAGCTTGAGAATCAAATTTCTCAGGGTTGGTAATTTCATTAGCAAAAGAAAGTTGTGTTATTGTAAGAAACTATGGTTTTTCAAACTTAATACAGAGATCAGTTTGACTACTCAAGATTCCCAAGGAGTTTTTGTGTTTGATGTTCTTATGGCCTTTTACAATTACTTATTTGCAGTAGTATTAGCTTGCGATACTTAGAATTCATTGAAAAATGCTCTAAATTCCTTCACATGCTTGTAGACTGTGTGATTCACTATGTTACTATTTTATTTACAAGCCTAAACTCTAAGTGCCTTGACTTCCATGTTTTTTTGATCATGTTTTTTTGTTGAAGACTATCTTGACTCCATAGCACAATAGATGTTTTCTAATCTTTGATTCAACCAGTCAACCAGTTATACATTTGTCCATTTTGTTCCTAGAGTTAGCCATCTAATCATTAATCAAAAATCTTAAACCTATTGAGATAACCCTCTTAGGTTGAGGAGGCTAAGCCTCCACCAAAAGATTGGTTTGAAAGAGTTACTCATAGTCTTGATCAGCAGCTTATCAGGGTCAGATTTTTTGATAATAAAATATATTAGTTACCAAGGAGTTCTCCTAACACATCTCCTTCCACTGCTACCTGTAAAATTGGTTTCAATCAATTTTGTGAGAGTTTTTTAGATGCAGAAACTCAACTATGTTTACTACAATTTATTTTATACACAATACTACTAAAGTAGCTATGGATTATATTGCCCATTATACATTTTATCTGAAGAATGCATGTTCTTCCTCCACATTCTTCCAAGCCTTTGTGTTCTTGTCGAACACTTACTTCCTACAGTTTCTCTACATACAATAAGCCAACGAGTACATTTTCCAAATGAGTATATACAAAATACCATAACAGGTTAGCTCACACATAACCATCATAATCATATGTTTTCATCATAATCATAATCAAATATATAAAAAACTGCAATTAAAACATTGTTACTTATTCTTAAATCACTTCTTAGCTTCCTTCTTTTGTGCACGCTCCAGGTTGGTTTCCATGCCATACAACCACCCAGTGTCTTCATGCTTACCTACACGTATTGTGTATTATGGACACAAATAAAAATTTATTATACTATTTGGCAACACATGCGTTCATATTGGTACCATATGTATCACTTGTACATGGTACCATCTGTACCATTGGTACACCATACCAATGTCCATAGAATCACCTGCACAACATATAATTTATTGATATGTTTCCAACCATGTTAGTATTATGTCAAAAATTCCTTCTTTACCTTTAAGTAAGTGGAACAAATGGTGCTCACTTTATAAGGAATTTCATGGACCTGTTCAATTTCTACAACCAATGCAAGTTTTATATCATATTATTCAAGTGCTTTTATTTAGCAATCATTTTCCTATGTCATGTGGTTGCAAAAATATCAACATAATAGTATCGTAATAGTCATGATGCATACTACAACTCAATCATACCCATAAATTTTAGTTTTGGGATTAAATCTGTCACCTATACTAGGTTTTAAAGATAATGGAATATACCTTCTGCTTAATTATAAAGCAGACTATCAACTCTGATACTCAATCTACCACATATATTTTAAGTCTAATAACCATCTTAGCTTGTCTTTATCCAAGAAAAAAATTGTTTGGTTCTTAACAATTATTCCACACTTCAACAAATCATGTCATATGATTTACTATGGCTTTTTGTACCTTTTCCAACATGTTATTGGTTATGATGAATTTTTTGTAGGTACAAACATCATTGAATAAACAACATGCACCTGCATACATCTCCCATATAGGAGTTATAAGTGGAAGCTACAATATTCACAACTTCACATCCTTTTATGTGAGGGTGTGACCCCAGGGTATTTACATGTTAATACTTTAAATCACCCTTAACCCAAGAGATCAGTTAACCTCTCTTATCTTACTTGATGTATGTGTTATCTTAGTGCTAACATTAGATCTTTAGATTGTCATCAGTAGTAATTATGTAAAACTTTTTTTCTTTACCCAATATTTGCTTACTAATTCGGAGTCATGATGCTAATATAGTGTATAAACACAGGCTACTCAAAATTGGTCTAAAGCACCAAGCCCCATTATTTGTGCTTTGTTTGTATAGAGTAGAATCACACAATTCATTTTACTCTTATTAATTCTCATAAGAAGTACATTTGTGAGATCCCAATTCATTTTGCGGATTGGAAAGGTTTGTGTTTGTGAGATGTTACCCCAAGAACCACATTTATATATGCAAAAACATGCACATTAAGGCACACCTTTGATGATCGAAGATATTTTACTTATATATGCATCAGAATTACACGAAACAAAGCTTATTAACACATGGAGCTTAAAAGCACATAAAACAATGCGGAAATACCAAGGTAAGAATGAAACCATCACAAAAGATTTGATTACGGAGTTTGTCCAATTTGGACTACGTCTCTGGGCCTTGCTTCATTCATTCATTATGTGGAATAAGAAGATATAACAATACAAGCAACATTCCTTTACAATCCTTACATCTCCAAGATGGAAGATGGACGAAGAATAAAGAGTCGAGCTTCAGAACAGATAGTACCACTGAAATCTTGGCACAAAATCATACAGAATCGCCTATTTGAAAACCCAATTCAGATAATCGGGCTTTCTGCACCCTCTCGAAACCTCCCTACTGCTCAAGGCAAGGTCTTGGCCTACTGCCAGGTCAGGTTACTGTTGTATGCACTACGTTCTAAACAACTATGCCAATCTCCCTTTTTTCTAACACAGAAAATCCATTATATAATCGGTTGGCCTACTCCTCAATCCCCGAGTAGTTCTTAACAAACAACAAGTTTAGCAGGTGGTGGTTCCTACACCAAGTATCTTAGGCCTGGAATACTATGTGGGTAATGGCCTATTTAAACATAGAAAACCATCATAACCTCTTAACCATGCATTACCTTAACCCAATGGCTTTAGCACAGAGACTCGGTGTTCTAATCTACCTTTACATCAAGCGATGAGCAAAAGGCGATAAAGGTGGATGAATCGGTGTTTTCTTGAACCGAAGACTTTATCATCTGTGGCCATAGTCTATCGATGTCGATGACCTACTACAAATTGTAATAGATCAGAGCCAGGGGTGATTGCACAAACGAGTCATTGCATTGTGCAATATGCGATGTGCGAACCGACGGACCCGGTGAGTATTCAAAAGCACACCCTATACCATATCGCATGTGGGAACATCAACGTATCACAATCGGTGGAGCTGAAGGGTCTTTCTCTTTATGAATGTGCGTTGTGCAACATGCAATTATGATATCACAATCACAACCCTGAACTTTCTGGGGTTTGATTCTATAAAACATCATCCCTTTTTGATGTGCACTCATCGCAACCTGACATTTGTTGGGGTCGATCATCACATTGCACCTGCTGGTACTGATTATCGCATCACAACCTGACTCTGTCGGGTTTGATTCTTTATCGTCGGCCTCTTTTGATCTCTGATTGTGAAATGTGGGACCTATGGCGGCCTACCACATGGCACTTCCCCATTCGCCAAAGAATTCTTCCACGTCACATTCTCTTGCCACCTATCGAAGTCAAACCTGAACTTTGACTTGCTCTAACTTGTTCATATGAGCTCAGATTCGAGTGTCATTCACATTGTTGCAATCAAGATAACAAGAACTTCGATTTGATGGTAATTTTATCCAGATTCTACCACTTTAATTATTTGAGCCTTTTTCCCATGCCACTGGCACTTTTTACAGAGCCTCGTGGATCAATTGTCCCCACTAAGAGCTTTTGGACTGCCAAAATCCTTTTCAGTCAATTGGCAAGTGAGGAAATTTCTCCCTCAATTTTTCCTTCTCCATTTACCAAGCTTTACTCAAATGAACTCCTTTGAAGCCCACATGAATATACTCCAACAAAAGCATTAACACATCTAGCACACTCCCTGTGTCCTCACCAAACCACATATTCAACCACCTACATGCAAAGCTGGTACATCCTTTGCAATCGTATAGAAACCATACATGACTCAAACAACCCCTCACTTTCTAAGAGTTTATAGCACACACTCTTTGGTCAAGGATTACATAATAAATACAAATACCTCGGCTACTCATAAGAAAAGGCCACAAGCATCATCATGGAATTTTGAAGCGATGGAAAACACATCATCACTTTTACATTTACTTGCAATGCATGATTTACAAACCATGGCCATAACAAGAAACTATATCTTTAAAACAACCATATTTTACTTTATAAAGAAGACCGCCATGAATGTGGATTCGTTTCTTGAGATTTTTCACCTGTTGGCTCCTTTATTGATTCTTTCTCAGCATGGAGCATATGACACGTGGCTCCCTGGTGTCCCACCTTATTGCAATGACTACAATGATTCTTTCTGCTCCAAACTTTCTAGGTCATCTTGGAGCACTTTCCTTTGATGTGCTTCTAATAATTGTTCATGGATCCCTCACGGTCACTAGAATGCAATGAGGTGCCCTCATCATCTATCATTGGAGGGTCACTGGCTGAAAAATCAACGTATCAAATCATGAAATAAAACAAAATATGGTTAAAATACTAAGAATGATATTAAAATAAATTATTGACAAAGGAAAGTTATACATCAGTTTTGATCAAGAATCCCAAAAGGAATGTCAAATTTCTTTGGGCTTCGACTAATTTTACACATGAAAAAAATCCCATTTCATAAATTTGAAAACAAGGATTTGTGAGGGATCAAACACTCTAGTATATTTTTTAGCTCCAAGCCTAAAAATCACATTGGTGGTAAGAAAATGATCATATTTCTCTATACATATAAGGAATGTCAAATTTCTTTGGGCTTGGACTGATTTTACACATGAAAAAAATCCCATTTCATAAATTTGAAAACAAGGATTTGTGAGGGATCAAACAATCTAGTATATTTTTTAGCTCCAAGCCTAAAAATCACATTGGTGGTAAGAAAATGATCATCTTTCTCTATATATATTTAGTTACTCGTTGGTAGTCGAGTGATAAAAAGGTGTATATAGTGAAAAATATCCAAATCACATTGGTGGTAAGAAAATGACCATCTTTCTCTATATATATTTAGTGACTCGTTTGTAGTAGAGTGATCAAAAAGGTGTATATAGTGAAAAATATACAAATCACATTGGTGGTAAGAAAATGATGGTAAGAAAATGATCATATTTCATATATTTAGTGACTCGTTGGTAGTCGAGTGATCAGAAAGATGTATATAGTGAAAAATATCCATTTACAACTTTTTGATGAGAAATTTCACAAAAAAATACTTTGAATGGCCTAAATAGCTCATGCATTTAAAGGATTAAACTGGGAGGGATATGTTCTCTGCAAAGAGACACTAATCATGCCTCAAAGTCAATCGTGTATTCTAAAAGATAAGGATAATGTTTTTTTTTTTTTGTAAGCTGGGGCGGGACTCTCCGATATTCATCCTCGTTTTATAGGTTTCCTATATCTTATATGATTATATATTCATCTTAATAAATTATATTGAAATTATTTTGTTTAATTTTATAGTGATTTGATTTTGATCCAATTCTAATATGGTATTTTGATACACAATCAAAGTTTTTGGATATATATATCACTTTGTTGCTTTGAATTATAAATCGAACGAGGGAATCTTTTGTTTTAATTTTTTCCGACATTTTTTAAAATGTAATTTTAATGTATATAGAACTGTATTTTAAATTATTTTCAGGATCTATTAGATGTAATTTTAATTTTAAAAATTTAAAATTACAATCGCAAAAAAAATTAAAATAGAATTATTATAATCATAGATATTTAGATTTAATTTCACTTTATTCCTAATATGTTTTTAAAAGATAGTTTGTTTGCAATAATTAACTTTAACACCTAAATCTAATCATCATCATAACTGATATTCTTACTTAATCTAAAAAGATATACACTAAAAATTAAAAAAATCAATTGCTTTATAATATAATAATCTCATTTAAAATATTAAATAGTTTAGAATATAATAATCTCATTAATTTTTTAATCAAATAAAATTTCATGATATAGTTTAAATATTTTTTTTAAAATTTTCTTCAATTAAAATCATTCTTTTGAAAACTAATTTTAATTTATATAGATAAATTCAAAAATTAAAATAATAATTTTAAATATACAAATTTATTTTATTTGATAAATAATAACAAAAATAAAATAAAAAATAGAAAATGAAAATATAATATTTATAAAAAATATATTTTTTAATAACCCTTATCACTAACTAAAAATATGTAATCCCCATATTTTCCATCCTTATGAGGTGTAAATGTGAGTAAATTATGACGTGTAAATATGTATTTAACGGATAACTCTTTGAGTAATAGAATTATACTCTCAACCATGCGATAGATTATATTATTATATAAAGAAATCATTAATAATATTTATAAATTGTTTTGTATAGTTGGAAAATTTTAATTGAATTGTCAAACTGATAGCTATTTTAAAAGGCTGATTCACCACTTTTTATTCAAAGAAAACCAAGCTATGTAAAAATTAGTTCTTAAAGAGGACAGACTTTCACTCTTGCCACATATTTCTAGGTCTTAGAACTTTTTATCTCTTTACTTAAATCCCAAAAAAAATACAACTTTTAAACCAACAAAAACAATTTTAAAACATCAATATCTATAACATTAAAACAACTTTTTTTATAATCCCTATTATCCCTAATCCCATAAATTATGGACATTATGGACATTTGTAAAAAAAATATCCAGTTTATTATGGAAGCAAGGCACAGTTTTCCACTCTTCATTTGCTGGCATGAATGATGTACGTTTTATTCAAATCCTATTATGTGACAATATACGAGCACAAAAGAATAAACGAGAAACCTACAAGTATATACTACTCAAAGAGTTTCGGGTTCTAGATGGGAATTATGAAATGCACTGTGTTCAGATGGAATGTCATGTCAAGCATTAATGAAAGTCTCATAACTCCACATTAAGTCTGCCTCGCCATCGACCTTGTTCCGCTGCTCCTTTTCTTGGCCACTGGGTGCACATGTCGGAACATGATTATCGCAAGAAGCTCCAGGAGCATCCGCCGCTACAAATTTCGGTGGAGGTGGCGGTTTGGGAATGTGATGGTTGGGCCGACCATTTTGAAGTGATTTCCATAATCTTAAACCTCCTGCTGTCCCCACCGCCACCGCTTCTTTGGAAGAGTGAACGTTAACGCTTTTATCCGCCATTAGCTTCCTTTGCGTTCGTTGCCTGTATGTGGCCGGAAGTTGCTCAAGCAACAATGTCGTCATTAGTAAGGTGAAAGTAACAATTACAAGAACAGACACATTGGTTTTATCTTTCAGGGGCAACTGCATTGTCATTTTAACCTTTATGACTTAAAAGGGGATATCTGTGGAATGGTAACTCTTATGCCCTAAACAGTATATCGCTGACTGATTCGTTCGTTAACGATGATGGATGGTTCCTAAATATTGGAGACAATGTAACACATCGCCGAAGCGCTATGTATGTCTGGTTTGCAGTTGTGGGTGAACTATTTTATGCATACACAATATTCACAGGGTGGTTACTCGATAAATACATCCAGGACAGGAGGAGGAGCCGTGCCTTATGGCATTTTACGTTCAAAGGTGAGATTTTAAGTTGAGGATTTCACTTTTTGGTTTTTTTTATATTGATGGAGTAAATTAACTGTAGGGAGAGAGTCACGAATCGGAGTATATTACTGGCGTTGGTATGCCTAGTTAACTTTGCTCGCGGAAACCGGAGAGGCTATTTGAGTCTTCCTGTTAAAGCATTGACTACCTTAAATCCCTGAGATGCTCTTCGAAGATTACGAATTCATGACCAGATCTGGTATTTCTGACTCAGCATCCCTTCTTGGTAATACATGGAAGCCGACCATTTGGCTCTTCTCCAGCATTTCACTACCCGGAAACCGTGGTAGGAACGTAAAGGATAGGGAAGACTCGACAGGGTAGATAAAGCGCTATGCAGTTTTGATACTTCTCTGTTAAAAAAAGAAAGTGATAAAAAAAATTTAGGGTGTTAAATTACACCAAACATCACGCTAAATAAATAAGTCGTTTCTATTCAATGTAAGGGCAGGGGTTTAACAACATGGTTTTTAGAGCATTGTCGTTATATATATAAAAACAATTCCCTCTCATTAATAATATTTAAATGATAATAAAATCCCTTTGCTTTTTATAACAGTTATGAAGAAAATATGTAAAACGATTATATATCATATGAGAAGGAAATGTTATATATATTATTTATTTAGTGATGATTTTATGATTTTTGTTTTTGAATATTTTTTATTACTTATTTTATTGTATTTTTATAAAAAATAAAGAAATAGAATCTATTAATATATTTAGTGAAATTAATGTATTTTAATAAGTCAATGTAATCAATTAATTCAATCACATTTCACAATCAATGTATTATTTGAAAATTATATATTTTAATGGTATAATGTATTTATATGTTATTCTTTCTATTTTCAAAATAATAATGATGTGGCACATCAAAAAACAATATCAAATTATAAAAAATAATTTATAACTTCCTAACTTTAATTGATTTAAAAATATAGTAATGTAATAACCCCAGATCTATGTAAATTTGAAAGTTACTATGGTAAAAGACCAAACAGTTGTTGTTATGTTTAAACAAAGCTGTGACAAACTAATTCTGATTGAATAATTTAATTTAAGTATTTTTGTTTGGAAATTGCTGGCAGCCTCTAAGAGGTGAATCTTAAAACAAATGATCAGTTGTGATAACTGATGGAACTACTCTCTAAAAGAGGGAAAAGCCCTGACTGAGGGGTTCTGTGCTGTGGGGACAGACAGAGAAGAAAAACAGATCTTGCTCCAAGAAAGAAAGGAGAAGTGAGAGGTTAAGTCTGGTGAGGATCAGATAACCTGGCACAGGAGTGCACTGTACCTGTTGAGGGCTGGAGGCCTGCAGGATTGCTCGGGGGGAGAACACCGTCTGAAGGATGGATCTCGTGGCTGGGAGGAGAGCAGAATATAAGTTCAGGTGACTTTTTGTTTGAACAGAATCATTCCTGACAGAGATAATCAGGTACGATTCCACAAACTAGTAGTACCTGATATGAAAAGCAATGTGTGTAGAAATTACAGTAAAGAAATTAGGAAGATTGCTTGATTCCTAAGCACTGTTAGCAAAGATAGTTTAAGAGTATCTGGAAAATCTAAAAGAAAGTTGTCTGTAACGAATCTAGTCCGAGTTAGCACTAGACGGAAATAATATTGTAGAGACATAGCATTAAAGTTATTTACAGGTTGGGAAAGCCCTGTGTCAAGACTGGCTACTGGTAGTAGTCTCAATCTAAGATACGGACAATGGGTGGTCATTCAAAAGAGACTGTTAGACATCGAACAGTTAAACAGTAGTGACCATAACCGGTAAACATAAGGAATTCTGGTAACTGAGAAGGATAACCGGTAAGAACCCTAGTTTCACCTAGACTGTACACCAAGAAACCCTGAGTCGAGGGCCTTGGGCGGAAATAATAACCCTACATTGTAACGGATTGGTACCGAGTCTCAGCACTCGTGGCACAAACCGATAATCAAATCTGTGTTGTAGCACCGTTCGGGGTTTGGGACAAATAGTTCCATTCTGTGGAATACCGGGGAAAACAATAACATAGAAACGAGTTATCAAGATTCAGTGTGTAGTAGTAGTAAAATATACATGTGGAAATAACTGTACAAATGTTAATGCATGCAAACAAAATGGACACCTTTCA
Source organism: Pinus tabuliformis (assembly GCA_031772625.1). Classification (NCBI taxonomy): domain Eukaryota; kingdom Viridiplantae; phylum Streptophyta; class Pinopsida; order Pinales; family Pinaceae; genus Pinus; species Pinus tabuliformis. The sequence goes on along the minus strand of CM062811.1, from coordinate 731,840,987 downwards.
TATCTAAACCGAGCCGGAAATATGCCGTCGGTAATGAGTGATATTCACATAAGAACTCAAAGAACATCTGTACATTGCGAATAAATGAGAATGTAATTACACTGAACAGTAAATCTTGCATGCGACAACATACACAGACATTTATAGTATATGAAATACTGTGTAAGAGGATATAAGTCTATCTAATTTACATCAACCATTATCCAAGGATATACCCAATCGACTGTGGATCAACAGTTCCCATGAACAGAACAGAGTAATAAAAGAATATCTTTGTAACTTGATAATACCGTGACCGAAACCGTCGAGGGTATATATATAAAGAACTATACAGCACATTTAACCTAAGACTCTGCATATGGAAAAGAGCTTTCATAAATGGAAATTAATCCCAATTATTAGTACGAGTGCCGGAGGTTCCAGTAGTCTCATAATCTCGGCAAACAGTAGATTAACATTAAACATTTCAATACATTGTGCGCAGAAAGACTTAGTACATAAACATGTATTCAAAAACCCAAATCTGCGCGTGAAGGCCAGAAAGGAAAGCATGCATTACAACATAAGTCATTCAAGTCCGCCGCTAAGCAGCTCAATAATTACAGAGCATGGAGAAAACTTGACGGGTGAAATAAACCCAGAAACCATGGAAGCAACACTTTATAACCAGATAGTATTTTTCAAAACCCTAGCTAACTAATGAGTAAACTGAAAGGGCTCTTCGCCGAGAACACAGGTAGCAAATGAGCAGACCTCATTGAAAACAGAGACCTGCATAAGATTACCCAGGGTTTGCTTAAAACTGCAAACGAAACTACATTAAAGATGCATATGCCGGCTAGCAAGAGCTCATACCTGGAAATTGCAGAGATCCATTGCAGAACCATTCTCCATGGGCATCTACCGTTGCATAGTCGTGGTGACTGTACCAAACTCGACAAGGAAAACCAGAAACGTTAAGTGACATTACAGTGAAGGTAAGCCGTAAACCAATACCAAAACCTGGAAGTGTTATTCTTTACCTGCAGGGTTCATCGTAAGCTGGAAGCAACTCTGGAGAATAGCAGGTTGCAGTATCGAGTCTTGGAAATGAGCTCGAGGAGGAACGTTGCGCCGAACACAAAGACCAGTCATCAAATGAATAAACATTGGATATGAACGCTTAAATATTCCCGATAAACCCTGAAAGATCTCCAGCCATCCGATCTTCGGATCAGATCTAAGCCGTTGAATTATGGCGGGGACGGCTGGTGGCAAAATCGAAATTGGTAACACCAAGGTGTCACATGGCTGGAGAACCCAGACCATGCCACCTGCCCCGGAAGGACAGCCATAGTAAAAGCGCTTGTGACCTGTCAACTGAGCGGGTACCGTGGCAGAGCCATAGAAACCCACGCTCATTAATACTATGTAGATGAAACGATTTGGTGGTTGTGTCATACGTCCAAAGCATAAAGGTTAACCATAAGCGTTGTTAAGTGAACCGATTGGGTGGAATGTACAGTCATAACCTCAAGATAAAGTTCATCAAACATTAAACCATGAACTATGGAAACTGGATAATATTGCTAATGTATGCCGAATGTTTCCACTAAATTTATTTCAATGCTAATGTATGCCAAGTTACATAGAGTTATGATGACCATAATTCTTGTGGTTAGAAATGTGTAAGTACATTGATATTCATAACATTATATTATGGGTTTGAGTTAGAAGATTGTTCGTATGCGTAATTATTATTTTAAAAAAAATTTTGTGTAGAAGAGAGGTGTGACAAATTGGTATCAGAGCCCAGTTTCAACACTGTGGCCTCAGGTAGAACATATTCAGTATACAGAAGGGTACACCAAGCAAGTTGAAGCAAACTAACAATATACTTAACTATGTTCTTTTATCTGGAATGAATCAGAATTGCAACAGCCAGCGGTTAGATTAAAAAGAGAAACAAGATGCAAGGACCTGGCAGTCATCCTCAAGAGAATGCAGAGCTGTGGGTGCAATTGGGGGCAGAATCGCGGAGTACAAACCGTGCTATCCTGGAAACTGTCCAGGAACTGAAAAATGAGATGGCACGGTTGCGTGAAGACAACGCGCGCTTAACAGTTGAGCAAGAAAGGATTCTGAAGAGCCTGTCGGACAGGCAGAACCCACCCCTGTCCAATCCCAGTGCAGAACAACAGCGGGAGACAGAAGAACAGGATTATCAGATGGAACCTGGAAACTCGGAAGATAAAGAGGATTACTCTGATAACGTACCTCAACAGCAAATACCAAAACGTCAGAAAGTGGAATTACAAGGAGAATTTCGAAAGATCAAACCTCCACATTTTGATGGTGAGCAAGAGGAAGCTGCTGAAGCCTGGTTGATCAATATGAATAAGTATTTCCAGTTATATGAGTACGACCACAACCTGAAAGCAAGATTGGCAATCTTCCAGTTACAAGGCAAGGCAACCTTGTGGTGGGAGGAAATAAAGATTGTCAAAGGCGTCAGTGAACGAACTATTACATGGGAAAAATTCCAGAAGTATTTCAAGGAGAGGTACCTGACAGAGCGCTTCTATGATGAGAAGGCTAGAGAATTTCACGACTTAAGACTGGGACAGCAGACAATGGACGAGTTTATCAATCGTTTTACCTCGCTGCTACGTTATGTACCCTACATTAAGGAAGAAAAAGCCAAAGTTCAGAGATTTGTAAGTAGCCTACCTTCGTACATAAGGGAAAGGATTGAATTTGATAATCCTAGAACTATGGATGAAGCCATCCGTAAGGCAAGAATCTGTTATCAGCAGACTAAACAGAAGGGGGACACTTCCGGCAAGAGGTGGAATGAGAAGAGAAGTGGTCGGGTGTTTGGAAGCAGCAAAGGAGGTCGCAGCAGTGGAAATAAGAGTGCTGGTAAAGGACCAAGTAACAGACCTGCTGCAAGGAACGCACCCCGGAACAGACCCATGAGCGAAGCTAAGACTAACGAGCAGTCTGTTAGATCAGACGGTGAGGGGTTGACCAGACCACCAGTGCAATGTTGGGGTTGTGGAGGCCCCCATTATGTTAAAAACTGTCCACAGAGGAAAGGAACAGATCAGATATCTCAGATACATGAGGCATCAACGGTTGGGGACGTGGCACGTAGCGTACCCAGGATTAATGCGGCGCTGGAGGACCGTCAGGCGGAGTACCAGCCATCTATGATCGAATTCGAAGGTAAAATCTCAAACCTGTCCATAGCTGTTCTTATAGACCCAGGGGCTACCTTAAGTTATATTAGTCCGAAATTAGTAGAACAGTGTAAACTGCAAGCTGAAAAGTTCAAAAATCCGTGGCTGGTCCAATTAGCTACAGGAGCCAAGAGGCGAGTCTTGGCCAAGGTAAATAATTGTGCCCTAGCCTTAGCAGGGCAGCCAATAGTGGCAGATTTGAACATATTACCGTTGGGCTCCTATGATATTCTGATTGGGATGGACTGGCTGGAGAAACACTGGTCCTTGGTAAACTGCAAGACCAAGACCATATATTATAAGGATGACCTGGGAATTCAGCAGGAATTGCAAGGAATCAGACACCCTGTGCAGATTCGACCCATTACAGCTAACCAGTTAGTTAAGTGCTTCAAGAAGAAATGTCAAATCTACGCTATCCAGGTTGGATACGCAAACCAGAAAGACAAAACTGTCATGCTGGGTAACATCCCGATAGTGCAGGAGTTTACAGATGTCTTTCCCGAGGAAGTGCCGGGATTACCACCAAAGCGGGATGTGGATTTCACAATTGAGCTAATCCCGGGGGCAGCACCGGTATCACGGGCACCTTATCGTATGAGTGTGCCAGAATTAACAGAATTAAAGATGCAGCTTCAAGAACTGTTAGATAAAAATTACATTCGTCCCAGCGTGTCACCCTGGGGAGCCCCAGTGCTGTTCGTCAAAAAGAAAGACGGGACCTTTCGGATGTGCATTGATTATCGCCAGCTAAACAAGCTTACAATCAAAAATAAATATCCATTGCCTAGAATCGACGAGCTCTTTGATCAAGTGAAAGGGGCAACGATATTTTCAAAAATTGACCTGCGATCTGGTTACCACCAGATCAGAATAAAAGAAGAAGATATCGCCAAGACCGCTTTCAGAACACGGTATGGGCATTATGAGTTCGTGGTGCTACCCTTTGGGCTGACAAATGCACCTGCCACTTTCATGTGTTTGATGAACAGTGTGTTTCATCAGTTTTTGGATAAATTTGTGCTGATATTCATAGATGACATTCTGATTTACAGCAAATCAAGGAAGGAACATGAGGAGCACCTTAGATTGGTGTTGCAAACTTTGCGGGAACATCAATTATATGCAAAATTCAGCAAATGCGATTTTTACAAGGAGGAGATACAATATTTGGGCCACGTAATCACTAAAGAAGGCATTGCAGTGGATCCTGAGAAGATTAGAACTATAATGGAGTGGCCTATACCAAAGGACGTGGCCGATATTAGGTCCTTTATGGGGTTGGCAGGGTATTACAGAAGATTTGTCGAAGGCTTTTCGAGAGTAGCATACCCAATCACCTCGTTGCAAAAGAAAGGAAAAATATTTAAATGGACCTCAGAGTGTCAGAAGAGCTTTGAGCAGCTCAAGCACTTACTCACTACTGCACCGATACTAAGTATCGCTGATCCTAACAAGGATTACGTAGTCTGCACGGACGCAAGCAAAGAAGGTGTGGGAGGAGTGCTGATGCAGGATGGAAGGGTCATTGCTTATGAGTCTAGAAAGCTGAAAGAGCATGAGCAGAAGTATTCTGCTTATGACATGGAGCTGGCTGCTGTCATTCATGCCTTGAAAATGTGGCGACATTACCTTTTGGGCAGAAAATTTCTGTTATTAACAGATCACCACAGTCTAACGAACTACTTCAGTCAACCCACCTTAAATACGAGACAAGCTCGCTGGGCTGACTTCTTAAGTGGGTTCGACTTTGAAATTAAGCATCTGAAGGGTAAAGAAAACCGAGTAGCGGATGCCTTAAGTCGGAAGGTGCAATGTATGTGCAGAATTTCAGTTAGTAAGTGGCAAAGTACCTTATTGGAAAACATAAGAATAGCAAGTAAACAAGATGTTGTTTATCAGCACATCAAACAGCAATTACAGCAACAATCTGATAAGGAACTACAACAAGGGTACAAGTTAGATAATGCTGACATGTTGTACTTTAACAATAGGCTGTATGTACCCAATGAGGACAGCATTAAGAAGCTGATTTTAGATGAATTTCATACCAGCCATTATACGGGCCATCCGGGATACCAGAAAATGGTTACCGCACTCCGCAAAGAATACTACTGGCCAAAAATGAAGAAAGAGATAGCTGTGTATCTAGCACGCTGTCTAGAATGTCAGCAAATTAAGGCGGAACACATGCATCCAGCAGGGTTGTTACAACCTCTACCCATTCCGGAATGGAAGTGGGAGACTATCTCCATGGATTTTATAACGGGACTGCCCAAGACCAAGAAGAATAATGATTCCATTATGGTGGTAGTGGATAAGCTGAGTAAGGCAGCCCATTTCATACCTGTGCAATCGACATTTAAAGCTGTACAAATTGCCCATATTTTCATGCAGCATGTGTTCAAATTGCACGGGCTGCCAAAAGTGATTATTTCCGATCGGGATGTCAAGTTTACATCAACCTTTTGGAGGACATTGTTTGCTGAACTGGGGACACAGCTGAATTTTAGTACAGCCTATCATCCCCAAACAGATGGCCAAACAGAACGGGTAAACCAAGTAGTGGAAGACATGCTGAGGGCATGCGTAATGATGAAGCCAACTCAATGGGAAGACTATTTACACTTAGTCGAATTTGCATACAACAATGGGTACCATTCCTCAACTCAGATGAGTCCTTTTGAGGTTATGTATGGACGGAAGTGCCGCACCCCCGCAAGCTGGGGTGGACCGGAAGATAAGCTGCGAATTGGTCCTGACATGTTACAGGAAATGGAGAGTACAGTAAAGAGGGTGCGTGCTAACTTGAAAGCCGCTCAGGACAGACAGAAAAGTTTCGCTGATCGGAAGAGGAGATTTAAGGAATTCCAGGTTGGAGATCATGTATTTGTGAGGATCCAACCAAGAAGAAGCACTTTGCAATGGAGCGGATGTGTCAAACTGGCACCTCGCTACTTTGGGCCTTTTCAGATTTTGGCCAAAGTAGGACCAGTCGCCTATCAGCTTGCCTTACCAAGCCATATTAGGATTCACAATGTGTTTCACGTATCCGTATTAAAGCAATACGTTTACGATCCCAAACATGTGATTCAATGGCAGAATGTACGGGTAAGAAGTAATCTGGTTATTATGGATAAGCATTGTTTATAAACTGAGAAATTAACTAAATTCGTTGCTGTTTGCAGGTCGAGCCGGAAGGCGAGGTTCTGGTCGAACCACTGACCATTCTCGACCGGAGAGAAGTGCAGCTGCGGAAACGAGTTATTTCCCAAGCTAAAGTGCAGTGGCAGCACTACGGACCAGAGGAGGCCACTTGGGAAGATGAGGAACTCCTTAGGAAGGCTTATCCAAACCTGTTTACAGGGGATAGACATCGGGACGATGTCCAATCTCAGGAGGGGAGATGTAATAACCCCAGATCTATGTAAATTTGAAAGTTACTATGGTAAAAGACCAAACAGTTGTTGTTATGTTTAAACAAAGCTGTGACAAACTAATTCTGATTGAATAATTTAATTTAAGTATTTTTGTTTGGAAATTGCTGGCAGCCTCTAAGAGGTGAATCTTAAAACAAATGATCAGTTGTGATAACTGATGGAACTACCCTCTAAAAGAGGGAAAAGCCCTGACTGAGGGGTTCTGTGCTGTGGGGACAGACAGAGAAGAAAAACAGATCTTGCTCCAAGAAAGAAAGGAGAAGTGAGAGGTTAAGTCTGGTGAGGATCAGATAACCTGGCACAGGAGTGCACTGTACCTGTTGAGGGCTGGAGGCCTGCAGGATTGCTCGGGGGGAGAACACCGTCTGAAGGATGGATCTCGTGGCTGGGAGGAGAGCAGAATATAAGTTCAGGTGACTTTTTGTTTGAACAGAATCATTCCTGACAGAGATAATCAGGTACGATTCCACAAACTAGTAGTACCTGATATGAAAAGCAATGTGTGTAGAAATTACAGTAAAGAAATTAGGAAGATTGCTTGATTCCTAAGCACTGTTAGCAAAGATAGTTTAAGAGTATCTGGAAAATCTAAAAGAAAGTTGTCTGTAACGAATCTAGTCCGAGTTAGCACTAGACGGAAATAATATTGTAGAGACATAGCATTAAAGTTATTTACAGGTTGGGAAAGCCCTGTGTCAAGACTGGCTACTGGTAGCAGTCTCAATCTAAGATACGGACAATGGGTGGTCATTCAAAAGAGACTGTTAGACATCGAACAGTTAAACAGTAGTGACCATAACCGGTAAACATAAGGAATTCTGGTAACTGAGAAGGATAACCGGTAAGAACCCTAGTTTCACCTAGACTGTACACCAAGAAACCCTGAGTCGAGGGCCTTGGGCGGAAATAATAACCCTACATTGTAACGGATTGGTACCGAGTCTCAGCACTCGTGGCACAAACCGATAATCAAATCTGTGTTGTAGCACCGTTCGGGGTTTGGGACAAATAGTTCCATTCTGTGGAATACCGGGGAAAACAATAACAGAGAAACGAGTTATCAAGATTCAGTGTGTAGTAGTAGTAAAATATACATGTGGAAATAACTGTACAAATGTTAATGCATGCAAACAAAATGGACACCTTTCATATCTAAACCGAGCCGGAAATATGCCGTCGGTAATGAGTGATATTCACATAAGAACTCAAAGAACATCTGTACATTGCGAATAAATGAGAATGTAATTACACTGAACAGTAAATCTTGCATGCGACAACATACACAGAAATTTATAGTATATGAAATACTGTGTAAGAGGATATAAGTCTATCTAATTTACATCAACCATTATCCAAGGATATACCCAATCGACTGTGGATCAACAGTTCCCATGAACAGAACAGAGTAATAAAAGAATATCTTTGTAACTTGATAATACCGTGACCGAAACCGTCGAGGGTATATATATAAAGAACTATACAGCACATTTAACCTAAGACTCTGCATATGGAAAAGAGCTTTCATAAATGGAAATTAACCCCAATTATTAGTACGAGTGCCGGAGGTTCCAGTAGTCTCATAATCTCGGCAAACAGTAGATTAACATTAAACATTTCAATACATTGTGCGCAGAAAGACTTAGTACATAAACATGTATTCAAAAACCCAAATCTGCGCGTGAAGGCCAGAAAGGAAAGCATGCATTACAGCATAAGTCATTCAAGTCCGCCGCTAAGCGGCTCAATAATTACAGAGCATGGAGAAAACTTGACGGGTGAAATAAACCCAGAAACCATGGAAGCAACACTTTATAACCAGATAGTATTTTTCAAAACCCTAGCTAACTAATGAGTAAACTGAAAGGGCTCTTCGCCGAGAACACAGGTAGCAAATGAGAAGACCTCATTGAAAACAGAGACCTGCATAAGATTACCCAGGGTTTGCTTAAAACTGCAAACGAAACTACATTAAAGATGCATATGCCGGCTAGCAAGAGCTCATACCTGGAAATTGCAGAGATCCATTGCAGAACCATTCTCCATGGGCATCTACCGTTGCATAGTCGTGGTGACTGTACCAAACTCGACAAGGAAAACCAGAAACGTTAAGTGACATTACAGTGAAGGTAAGCCGTAAACCAATACCAAAACCTGGAAGTGTTATTCTTTACCTGCAGGGTTCATCGTAAGCTGGAAGCAACTCTGGAGAATAGCAGGTTGCAGTATCGAGTCTTGGAAATGAGCTCGAGGAGGAACGTTGCGCCGAACACAAAGACTAGTCATCAAATGAATAAACATTGGATATGAACGCTTAAATATTCCCGATAAACCCTGAAAGATCTCCAGCCATCCGATCTTCGGATCAGATCTAAGCCGTTGAATTATGGCAGGGACGGCTGGTGGCAAAATCGAAATTGGTAACACCAAGGTGTCACATGGCTGGAGAACCCAGACCATGCCACCTGCCCTGGAAGGACAGCCATAGTAAAAGCGCTTGTGACCTGTCAACTGAGCGGGTACCGTGGCAGAGCCATAGAAACCCACGCTCATTAATACTATGTAGATGAAACGATTTGGTGGTTGTGTCATACGTCCAAAGCATAAAGGTTAACCATAAGCATTGTTAAGTGAACCGATTGGGTGGAATGTACAGTCATAACCTCAAGATAAAGTTCATCAAACATTAAACCATGAACTATGGAAACTGGATAATATTGCTAATGTATGCCGAATGTTTCCACTAAATTTATTTCAATGCTAATGTATGCCAAGTTACATAGAGTTATGATGACCATAATTCTTGTGGTTAGAAATGTGTAAGTACATTGATATTCATAACATTATATTATGGGTTTGAGTTAGAAGATTGTTCGTATGCGTAATTATTATTTTAAAAAAAAAATTGTGTAGAAGAGAGGTGTGACAAGTAAATTCAAAATTATAACTTAAAAAATGATATTCAATATCATCAACTTAAATTTAAAAAAATGGAAAATAATAATTGTAAAGGTTAATAAATTCTTTTCACAAAATATGGATCCTTCAAGTTATTTAATTAATTTTTTCAGTTATTTAATTAATTTATTCATTCATACTTGGATAGAGAGGAACTTTACAGAAGCACTTTACAATCAAGTATAGGAGAGATGTGTAGTCATATCAATACTTTTCTAAATGTTTGAAAAAAAAAAAAAATTACATATATATATATATATATATGGGGTAAGTATAAATATTTGTAAATATTTAACAATTATGTGTTACTTACAAGGTGAAGTGATAAATTAGGCACGTGGTCACTAGTAACCATTAGTAAGTATCTATACACATTTACAATTTCATTCCTACAAAACTACAAGGAAAACATAAAAATGGTGGGAAGTGACTCGATAAGTATACTTATTTACACATTGTTTTTATTAGTTTTATATTCAATGAATTTATTAAATTATGGTGGGACGTAACTTATTGTAAATATGTTATTTAACTGACTTTGATATATCTTCAAGGATTTTGTTTTTTTGATTAAAAATTGAATACACAAATATCTAAAAAAATCATTATGAATATTGGAACCATATCCTTAAATTATGATATAAAATATGTCATGCAGTTATTCATATAGCATTACATTCAAGTTATCGTTCAATTTTGAAAATTAGTGTTTTTTTTATAATATTGAAAAATAAATATTTATTTTTCAAAGTAAAAGAATATGAAAAATAGATATTTACTTTTCAAAGTAAAATAATATATGTTGCATTCATCGAATGCTAAACTAAAAGTGGTCAATAGGAAAATCGATTGCTAGAGTCCTACCGGGAAAAATAATTATTTTGTAAACATGTTTAAAATTAACTAATAAGCACTTAAAACTATATAGTAAATTACAATATAACAACATTCTTAACCATGACTATTTCTCCCCTTTGGCATGTATATAATTAACTTGTAAATAAGGTTTCTTACACTAACATAGGCCAATACCACGGTATATTAATACCACATGCCCAAAAACGATAACTCAATTTTAACTTAATTTTATATTAATTGTTATATTTTTAAGATATATCTAAACCCTCTACCCTCACTAGTACTAAAAATATTTTTGTGGATATTTCATATAGAATAAATAGAACTTTCAACAAAATAAAAAATGAGAATACTTTTATATATAGAGATATGAAATATAAACCCACCTAGATCTATCTTATGTCCATATTTACAAAGAGTCCAAATTGATCAAATCCATTTTATATCCAAAATTATTTTGCACCTCAAAGAGAACAGATCTCCCTCCCGTTGATAAATATAGAATTAAAATACACATATTTAATTTTAATAATGTTTAAACCAAATAATTAAAATCTAGAACCAAATATCTAAATTAACATTAATTAAAAATATAAAATATAGATAATATTAATCTTGCACTTGAAAGACTTAAGGTTATTTTGTTTTCAATTTACATATTAAAAACCAAATTTAGATCCTATTTTGATATAAAGAATTGCAATAGATATTAAAAACCAAATCTAGATCTTATTTTGATCTAATCTAAATTAACATTTTTATAAATATATTATTATTTTAATTAATTTTATTTATATTATTTATCACTTATCCATTTCCTGATAACATTTGAATTCATTTTGTGAAATTTTTTCAAAACATTCCTTCTAAATGATCTTTCAGGTTTCGTAGTCATCGTAATCACTCTTTGTTTACTTTAAAGTGCAACCTAATAGAAATTGAAATATAGTTCCATCCTCTACGTAGAGGCTAAGAACAAGGCTTTCTCTACAAATGTGTATAGCATGTCTATGAAATTGAATTTAATCTCATTTACTTTTCATCACGATGCAATGTATAAATTAACAGTAAATACATTTTTAAAAAGAAAAACAAAAACCCAGAAACATATAACGCTAAACAATTGTCATGTCAACCGAACTATTTGTTACCTAAAACTTAAAAGGTAAACGTGGCTAACAATCCACAGAATAAGGATACACTTTGTTATTTGCACACTTTGATAACCGAATTGAATCCCTAATCTGTGCACTTCTAGAATTTGAATAAAATTTCTTATCTTTGCGTTTCGATAACCCAATTGAATATCTAATATACTTTATTTTTAGATAGATATTTTTGTTATTAAACTGAAACAAATAAATAGTTGCTTGTATATACGTATTTTATTATTAAAAAAAAATTAATGTAATTTTATATGACAATATATTTCTCATATATCGAATTGTGGAGTGCTTTTAGAGGCAACAAAAACATAATGATAATGATTGAATTTCGATGTTAGTCATTTTTAATAACATTTAAAAATAACTTATAATTAATGTTCATATTATTTTGATAATTTTTTTAATCACATTTTATATAGGGAATTGGTACGAGTATTATGGTGTGTTTAATTCCATTGAAAAAAAAATTGAGAATTAAATAAAAGAACAATGATTTGGCTGGTATTAAGTTATTATTTAAAAGTTGTCTTTTGGTCAGGAATAAGCTCAAATAAAGTGTCATTAAAGTGATTTATTTCTTTGATGTAACTTTATATATGTTAAGAAGTTTATAGTTTAGTGAAACATCTTATATACTTTTTATTTTTATTAAGAGATTCAATTTTTTTTTTTTTTAAATAATGAACCTAGTAATTGTAACTAACTTAGAAATGGACACCACAATCATTGATATCTCCATCAAATTGTGATATTAACACCAATATTACAAGATTCAACATCACATTTCATACCAAGAAATGCGATTGAATAGATAAGGTTACAACACTACCTTCCATAAATATAGTCTAATTCTATGTTGTAGTTGTATTTAAACCTTCTAAATTTTTCCTCCTAAAATTTTTAATCTTCATTATATTTTTCATTACCATCGAAAACTAATTGAATACATGTGATTTCTATAAACTTTGCTCAAAATCCTAAACATTTAATTTGTTAAGCATTGTAATTATGCACTCGGCTGGTAATTTGAAAAAATATTGTTAAACTATCATTTAAAGATCACACTAATTGATAGCGTAAATCCTCCTTTTTCATTAAAATTAGTTCAATGATAGAAAGGATTAAAGTAGGATGGTATACATTGACTATAGGACCTACAATATCTCTCAACATAGCGTGCATACCATCATTTAGTGTGATCGAACAATTAGCGTTTGTCCGATCCAATAGCCACATGCCATATAAGATGGCAAGTCACGCAAAATATAAAGGAGCCTTTGTGATCTGATGGGATCAAACAACCAACACAAAGTTAATTTGATCGTCATGATGACACATCGGATGGCAAAGTGGAGCCTCAATAATGACATCCTCACCATTCGGCTTGCCATCACGCAAAATATAAAGGAGCCTTGTGATCTGATGGGATCAAACAACCAGCGCAAAGTTAATTTGATGGTCATGATGACACATCAGATGGCAAAGTGTAGGTTCAATAATGACCTCCTCACCATCTGAAGAGATGTAACGGCCGAAAAGCATTAAGATCAACATCGCACATGCCACATTCAATGACAATGTGGGCAAGGTTTATAGGTCGTGTCTCAACCTGATACACGACACAATCTTTGTTTCATTAATGTAATGGTCCAAATTCAAATAGAGGTCATTGACATGTATTTTTTCACTAAAAATCTAATAATTATTGGGTAAGGTGGCATATTGGTGAATTAATACATAGTAGAAAATTCCCTAATAGGTTAATAATATGAATTTAAGCTCTGATGTGCATTATACGCCATAATTAGCATAGAATTGCAACCATACCTTGAATTTTCAGGATTTTGATGGAAAATTGAGTAAACCAAGTCCCAAGAAACCTGTAAATACCCTTGAACTCTGTCATTAAAACTGTAACATCGACTTTTATCAATTCTAATCAAGTTTTTAGGATGAAACTAGCTCTCGACTCCTCCGAAGAGAGTTTTGTTAACAACTTTGCCCGAATTAGACATACTGAGGTAGAGAATACCAACATCAACACAACGATAAAACAATTACAGTATGGTGCTCAGACGAATACCTGTTGAATGCTGGATTTCTCAAGAAGCTTTACCAGTTGTACATTTTGACCTAGACAACACTCTACTCCTGGCATAGAATTTTGACCACCCGTAAGGGAATACCCCTTATCCTGCCAATGGCCAAGTCATTCTAGGTATATCTGGACAAGATTTAGCTTAAATGCTTAATTTGGCTATTTCAGGCCAGAATATCATTGATAAACAATAAGTGAATAATTTATCACCTAGGATGAAGAAGAGAAGTTGGAATTCTTACAAGATTTTCTTAAAATCCCCAAGCAAGTGTCGGAGGTCACATTGCCAATATCAACAAAATTACTGAAGCCGTTATATCAAACTATGACATGACTTCTAGTTGTTTTACAAGGTTGTTTCAATCATTCTAAGATGGATGAATCAATGTTCATGTGTTTGAGAGAGATGCTAGAAGATCCCAATGAAGTTGTGATTAATTTCCTAGGTTACCTAGCTACACATATTTACATACATTTCAGTACAGACTCAACTTTTCATATATTTAGTCACTAATATTTAATTACCCATACTTTGTTAGTATAAAATTGGTTGGAATAGTAAAGGATAAAAAGGGAAAGGACATGGAAATCAATGGATGGACCCAAATTTTATATTTAAGAATGAACCCTAGAAGTTATGTAAAATACATTGACTACTTCTCCTTCTCTGTGTGAGTCAAAATGTCAAATATCTCTCATAAAATATCAAAATATTTCAAGGGATTATTACAATTAACCAAAGAAACTAGTAAAGTTGATTGGTACCCTTTTCATTGATTACTCTCTAATATGAATTTATGTCATTGAGAAAGAATCATGTATCCTTTGCGAAAATTTATTCCCACCTATCTTTATCTTTTTCCCTGAGAGGTTGTAAAGTAAAGGATTCATTTCAATGATTTTCATGTCATTGAGTGTGAAGTTTTTTAGAATATGTTCTTTAATGTTTAGAAATTATTGAAAGTGATTTAATGTCATTTTGGTTAAAAAGAGATTCATTTGGGAGATATGATCGCCTGCACATAATGCAAGAAAGTAGGTATGTCTATCAAGTCATACTCATGATCGTAATCATGAAGTAGAAAAATTGGCTAATTTTGACTCCTCATCTTAGTATGATCAAAATCTAGATGGTATGTAGGTATTCTAGGAAACATGATTGAATAAATCCAAATTGAGGAAAACACTATTGAAGGTAATATGCCTCGGCCAGTTCAAGAAGTAATTTAGGTTATTCACCATATAATAGATGTTGCAACGGTGGTTACAACAATGTACTCAACTTCTTCTATAGATAATGAGATTGCGTATTGTTTTTTGTTGACCCAAGGCACAAGACAATCTCCAAAGAAAATGTTTCTCTAGAGGTGGTTTTCTTGTCATAAAGGCTACTAGTCCAATTAGCATTAGTGTAATATTTTAATTTAAAGTCTTTACCTCTAGCATACCATAAACTAAATTTTGTTGTGAATTGCAAGTATTTGAAAATTAATTTTACAACATTGACATGAGGTTCTTTTAGGTTGGATTAAAATTTTTCCATTAAGACTATTGCTTAGATTTTGTATAGTCTAGAGGTAGTTAGGTAGAATAGGATTCCAGTCATTGATTTGTAGGTTTTCGTATTTGCAACATGGGTTTCATCTTCTTTACATAGCTTACAACTAGTAACCATGGTGGTGTGAATTGGCTTGTAGAGAGTTGTGTGTGAAGAGGAGAAGGTTGCATGGAGAAGGTGTTCTTGAGTTACTATGTGCCAATGATATGACCATGATGAGAAGAGAGGAGGGTGAAATAGAGTTGAAGAAGTAGACATAAGGGAAGCTGAGTGTGTGAACGCAGAGCACATTTGATGGAGATGTAGAAGGAAACAAACTAGGTCTCTTTGTTTTATTCAATAGAAGTAGACAATTTCTCTTATATTGAAAATTGTAAGAAAAATAGGGCATTTGGCTAAAGAAGGTGGGGATCTACAATTATAAGAGGTTGGATCCTCTAGGAAATTTTTGGCGTAATAATTTGAATGGGGTTGTGACCTCCTACGAGTAGGTTCTCACAAATATATGATGTAATCAGAGGTGGTGCCTTTGTTATCATCATAATGCAAAACAAGTTTTGGTGGCTTTTCTCCTGGAAGGGTTTTTGTGTAAATAACAATGTTCAAATGTACATGAACTATTGTTAATTCATGTGATTGTTTGAGTGTATGGAGTTGAATTTTTGAAATTCTCATCATAAAAATTGCTAAAAACATTTAATTATTGATTAAACTCCCTCCCTCAGAAATTCATTATTCTAAAATTGTTACAATATCCAAGTTCCTTCAAGAACAATTTAAACACTAGAGGATAGATCTATAATGAATCATGCCTAGACAATAAATTTAGGATTCCTACTTAAGCAAGATACTAGTTTTGATTGTGCAAACTATTTATTTTGGAAGGTTAGAATGGAACCCTATCTCATGTCTCTAAGTGTAGATGTTTGGAACTTTATATTAGTTGATTATGTTGTCCCAACAACCCATCTAGCAAATGTAGATGGAAAAATGGTATATGGGAACAATGAAAAGTCCAGGAATGCCATTCTACTTGGTCTTGGTAAATTTGAACTAGTAAGGGTAATTCATTGTAAGTTAGTCAATGAAGTACAGGAAAAACTTAATACGAGTTCTGAAGGAGATGAGAAAGTTAAGAAACCTAGGCTTCAAATCTTCACAACGAGGTTTAAGAGCTTGAGAATGAATGAAGAAGAAAATATAACATAATATCTCCTTAGAGGTGATGAAGTAGTAAGCATCATTAGAGGACTTGGTGAGAACTTAAAGAGGAATTAGCTTTCTAGAAGGCTTTGAGATCACTGCATATGAGATTCAGTGTTAAGATCTCTGGCATATAGGAGATGCCATACATGAAGTCTCTTACAATGGAATAACTGCATCGAACTCTCACAACTTATGAGATGAGATGACAAAAAGATAATATTGAACCAAAGGAGGCATCATTCAACATATAGTAGAATACTAAGGAATGCAAAGATCACCAAGAATGTTCCAGCTATGAATCTGATCAAGAGCTAGCTCACTTTTCCAAAAAATTAAAACGTGGTTCAGGTAGGTATAAGAGAAAGATACCCTTAAAATTCCTTGATTGTAGAAGAGTTGGAAATTTTTCATCCAAGTTTTCTTATAGATAAAATCTAGAAAAGGATAAGGAGAAAAATCCCATAAATAAATCTTGAAAGTCTCAGAAGAAGAAATCTTTCAAGAAAACAGGACGGTTCTACATTAGAAAAAAACATTGAATATTCCTTAGAAGATGATCTTGATGAATTCATAGTCATGGAATTTAAATCTAAATATAAATCTAGGAATAAATGAGACCATGAAGAACAAGAACAAGGAGTAGTGGATGTTGAAGTGAAGCAAGAACAAGCAACTAAAAACGAAACTATTACGAGCAGAAGAAGGTATGCACACCTGGATAATTAGGACTTTGTTTATCAAACAAAAATACTTGAAGAAGCTATTAAGAGCAAAGATAGTCTACCACAATAATGAGAAGAAAAGGAAAATAATTGTAATAATTTAGAGGATGAGAATAAACCCGAGAAATAAACGTTGACCAAGAAATAGGAGGAGATCATTCCAGGAACATATAAATAGTAAATTTTTTCCCTAAAATTCAATATGGAGGAATAGAAAACAAAAGAATGGGTTGTCAATAAACTAATCATTGAATGGGGAGAGAATTGTCATAGACTAGAAGTAGAAACTATCCTCTTGTGAGAAGATATTAAGAAGTCCAAAAATGAGAAGGATTTGGATATAAAACTTGTTAAAGGAAAAAATAAATTAAACCACATTTCGAGTAGCCATGGGTATCCAACAATAAGGCAAGTTTGGGATACTATAAATAAAAAAACCTCATAAAGGAAAGAGCAGTTTTAGGTCAATGGGATTTGAAGACCCCCAACATTGCAAATGTGTTACAAGGAAGATTCAATGAAGATAAACAAAAAATAACTCATATAAGAAATAAAAAATTGAGCAAGGATGTTAATTTCTCAAATATTCCTCCATGGATATATGTAAATCATTCAAGATGAAAACTAAGGTATAAGTAATCATCCCAAACTCATCAATTTTTGAATATTAGGTACAAAAATTTGTTTTATGGACATTTATATAAATTTCATATGGTTGGACATAAAACCATTAATTGTAGAATTGATAAAGTTGAAAGAGATGAGAATTCCAAATCTAGAAATTATAAAAATCCTAGAGCTCGGAACTCATTTTCCAGGAATAGAAATCCTTTCTCTTCCTCGACGAATGAAATTTAATGTTTCAAGTATAATAATTTTGGCCATAACACAAGTGAGTGTAGAAGTATATTTAAGTATATTTCCAAACTATAGACCACAATTGAGCATTAAACACACCTAAGGGACATGAGGAGTTTGAAGGAGAACACTGGGAATAATGAGGAATGTGTAGTAATATTGTGTGCACATGATCATGAAAACAAATGGTATGTGGATATTGGCTACTCTAAACATATGACTAAGGATAAGAGTAAATACTTGTTTCTGATAGAAAAAGATAAAGGAAATGTTACCGTTAGAATGAATTGTCTAGAAAAAATTATAGGAAAGGACCTAGTTAGTCTCATTGAGAAGACCAAGGCCGAAGATGTGTTGTATATGGAAGGTCTCAAACACAACCTACTCAATGTAATTCAAATGTGTGACAATGTCTATGATATGACATTTGATGCTAATGACTATGATATACAAGAAGTAAAGAATGACAAGGTGGTAGGGAAGGCACTAAAGACTCACGACAATGTGTACATGTTTGGAGATTCAAGAGTTAGATATTAAATGAGAAAGAATAACTAAACATGGTTATGGAATAGAAGACTTGGTCATGTAAACTTTGACAACCTAATAAATATCAGCAAAATGGAGGGAGTTAGAGGATTTCAAAGATTGCCAAAACTCGATAGGCCAATTTGCAAGTGCTATGAGTTTGGAAAGTAGATGAGGACTCAATTTAAGAAAAAATAATTATCATCATCTAAACCTATAAAAGTTGAGAATTCAATAGGGCAATGAATATGTTAATTCTCTTTAACTTGATAAATGTTTGTGTTACCTTTTAACTTATTAGCTTTGTTCCTTATTATTATTGTGTGAGATACGTCAAACAACTACAAAATTAATAAGAATAGTGACACAATATATAGGTTGCACGCTAGGGCCAAAACCCTTCCTCTTGAGTGGAAAACCCTTAAATATATTCTCTTCTTATAGATCATTGAATTGATGAATACCAATACGTAGTGACTTAGAAAAATACCCTCAAAGATTAAGATCAACTCGGCCTCTTACTGCAAGAACTTTGACCTCTTACTGCAGATCTGAAATTTGGTCTTCCCGGCAACTGCTGCAACTATTGTTGCCCCTCTCGAAGACTTTTATATTCTCCGTTGAGCCTCTTCTTCCCTTCACTTTCCTTTGCTTGAGGTTTAGGGCTAGAGAGATACCCTAAGTGACCTTCTCTTGACTTATTTCCTCTCTTCCTTCCAAGATAAAACCAAAGGTACCCCTTATACAAAAGCCCTTGCTTCAACTTACATGTGTGAGAGAGAACTAGCACAAACACTTCAACTTTCTTTGAACTCTTCTTCGTCCTTCTTCTTGGACCTCTTCTTTGTCCTCCTCTTCACATAGAATGAGATATGAGTGAGTGATGCTATGGAGGACAAGTTCTTCTCCTTATATAGGTCTATTCAAGGGGTAGACGTGGCTCTTCACTTAGGCTGAATTGACAGCTTCTAGGCCAACTTGATCTTGGAAGGCATTTGAATAGTTTAAAGACAAAAATAATTTTTGTTTTACGAGACACAATGTTCCCATTGGGGTGTTCAATATATGAAAATGAATCTTAGACCTAGGACAAAACCTAGAAGCACTCAATGGGTGTTTGACATACAAAATAAAAGAGCTTAAACATGAAACCCGTGCTGAAATAATAATTTCTTTTCATTTTACAATTTACAAGAACACACTTCATACTTATGAAGACTGAACCTAGTTACACATTTTTCAACACTTCCTCTTAACTAGGGAGGTATTCATAAGATGTACATGGTCATTGTAATATATTACTTCATTCCATGTTTAAACAATGAATGTGAAAGATAAGAATTGAATTTCATATGTTACTGACATGATATACATTAATAGTACATTATTGTGACCCTTGGATTCATATTCCAAGTGGTCTCTTGGAATCCAATGGTTGTTCACATTCCACACCAACCCATAGAGTATTAGGTGTCCAACATTCCCCCCCAATCTGAAGGGGTATGTATGGGTCGAAGAAGAGAGTTGTAATACAAAATGTGAAAAAATATGGATGACAACACTAGGCTAAATATGCTCTATAAAATATTGGTGTGAGGGGGGTGGTTTAAGGATGACCACCAACACTAGAATTCTTTGTGCAGTTCCTGAAACTCTTCCAAGTCTGGCAATAAGCTGAAATATTCTACTAGAGGAACTGTCCCTAATGTTTTGGAGAGGGAGGCCTTCAACCTGAAAAAGGGAGGTCAAAAACCTGCAGTGGTTTAAGGATGACCACAAACTCTGGAATGCTTAATGCAATTGCTGGAACTCATCCAAAACTGGCAAGAAGCTGAAGTCTTCTACTAGAGGAAGTGTCCCCAATGTTTTGGAGAAGGTGAAGCTCAACTTGAAAAGGGAGGTCTCACCCCGTATAGATGGTTTAAGGCTGACCACCAACCAATGTCATGCTGAGGGGCATCATTGTCTTTGGCTACAACTCTGAATCAACTATGCCAAATTATTGCTTAGACTTGTTTGATGTGGCTTTGAAGCTCATATATGACCATCGCTTCCCCCCGTGTGAGATACAAGGTGAGAATATGAAGAGATCTCAACTACTATACTTTTCAATATTCGAGAACAAATCTTGTTGCATGAACAAAATATCTTCTTCGTTGTTGAAGCCCATTGCCAAGAAGTGATCCATCCAAGATGAATATTTATTCTTGCAGGAGGCTTGTTTTTGAAGCCTCTATGTGACGGTAACCAGGAGTATGGAGTATGAAGTGTTATATTATAATCAGAGTATGGAGTGGTATATTATAACGAGAGTATGGAGTGGTATATTATAACCAGAATCGAAAGTATGGAGCAATATTAACCAGGAGTCTAGACTATGGTGGAGCGGTGTGATACCACACCACAATGCTACAATTGGTAACTGGAGTTATAGCTAGGATACCACTCATATAAGGAGCAAAGTCAGGATATATGGAGGGTGGATGTTCCAGAAGGAGGAGGGGCCGAGGGTAAGGCTGATCTGGGAGTGAACCAGGAGTGGTATTAACCAGAGTGGGATGAATAGACGTGAAACAAACATGTGGGAGTCTGTTTAGGGAGTGATGTCACAACATTGAGGATGGTGATGTTGTAGTATGTGAAGGGAGAAGATAAAGCCATGAGAAACCGAGAGTCGACTATCAAGAGAGTCAAAGTGGTATTAACGCACATGTGCGGGGAGGTTTATATTTAATAGAGTAGAACCAGAGGTGGTATGGGAGGGTGGTGGTATGGGATATATGGTATGGGCATATGCGTATGGTGCGTATGGAGATAGGAGGAGTGCAACCACATAGTCAATGACAGAGGATATTAACCACATAAGTTATATAACTGAGATCTATATATGATAGATTATGACTAGTTTGAATACGCAGTCACAATGTCAATAATACCACATAGAATGCATTGTTAAAATATAAAACGTTTCAACCCACAAAAGTTATAGTTCAAACTAGTGAAAATACCATTCATGCACAGAGAATCACCAACGTTCAGAGTTAATTTTCCAAAACATAGTTAGGTACGTCACTCAATCTCTATGCATCGGTTTCATAGTCATGAGGCCGAGAGTGAATGCAACACACCACTAAAAATGAGAGAGTTTCGATTCTTCAATGAGAAGATGAGGAATTTGTGCTAGCATAAGTCAAATCAGTGAGGCTACAAAAATGCATAATAGAGCCAGGAAGGAGTTACAAGGGAAAAAAGCAAGCAAAAAGTGGGCTTGGAACGTGAGCTCTAATACCATGTCAGGCCAGGAGGTAACTCCTCAAATGAATTGTGTTTATTCATTAAGATTACTCATGGTTATATACAGGAGGGAGAGATTCTTAGGCTTCATCTCCCGATGTCTCTTCATTTTCCATTATTTACTATTTACGTTATTTACAAATGTTCACCCAATCCCAATGATTAGGTGTCAACATTACCAGCATTAGTGCACTATATCCCATCGGTAACAAAGGTGTGATGAAGAAAGTGCTATTTACTAAAGAGAAAATCATGATGAAACATTTCGTGTGTTGAATAATACAAATCTTATGTCAGTCACATGTGAAGAAAAATAATATATATCAAGCCCTTTGGATTCCAAAAGAGTATGCCTCAAAGAAGTGGAAAGATGTGACGAGCAACAATTTCTATGTATTCTTGTAGTATAATAAAATTATCCTTGAATCCATAGACATGCATCAAGCATTCACATATATACATGAACAACTTTAATTTCACAAGGAATTGATGTAAATGCACATTCATAAATGTCATTAGAAATTATTTGAAACTTAGCTATCATAACTAGAAATTCACAAATTTCAAAAGCAACAAGATATGAATGATCTAACCATGTTCATTGTGTAACAGAGAAAGACAAAGGAAACCAAAAGGCCACACTTAGGTACTCTAAGTAAGCCTCACCAAAAATTACTACTATCGAACCCTCCTTGGGTTTGCCTACATTCAAAGCAGCACCAATCTGTGATTCCACAAAAGAAATGGATTTTAAACAATAGTTCTAATCAAAGAACTAATTACATGGATAGCTTTATTAATAGTCCAACCAACAAAACATCCCCAACATTGAATCAACCACTTTGTAAAACATTATAAAATGTCAATTGGTTCAAGTTTTTCATTTCTGTTGAGTCTTCCATAGTTGAATTACCCACTTTATAAAAGATTTTAAAGTGTCAACTAAGTAGCATTCAATTTAGTGGAGCATCCAAGAGAAACCGAGAAGTTGGAGGGATAGGTGGTTATTTATGAGCATGACCACAGTCCAAGAGCAACCCAGTCCTTGTAGGGGCAGGAGAATTTTTATGAGCATGATCACAGTCCAAGGGAAAATGAGACCTTAAAGGGGTAGGGGAGTTAAGGAAAATAGAAAATTTAATAGAAAGCCACGTCTTACACGAGAAAAATGAGGGGAGTGGCAGAAACAATGTTGAGAGATAATCATGGTCACATTGGAGGAATGTTGATCCATGTTTTCGGCATCAAGAAGATACGAAGGGCTTAGCATTTGGACATAGAAGAATAAAGGACATAAAATTCTTATTATAAACCATATGAATAGGTAAAGCTAAATGCTTACTAGAGACCATGTTTATCATAAAAGCTTGCACAAAATTTGGGATTTCACTTGAAGGATCGATCTAGTCCTCAAATGGCTTCTTGTGATCCTAAAGACTGAACATGGATTGAACACTGAAAATTAATTATAAATTTGCAGGAGAGACTTGCATTTTGCTTCAATGGGAAAGCTCCCCAGATTGTCTAAGAAAAGATTGAATACTAAAAATGTGTTATCATTCCCTTAAAAAACCAAATGGAATTTAGAAATTGGGAGGTCCTAATTACCTTTACATGCAAGAAAAACAACATAGGTGAAAAATACAATCTAAAAATAATTAAGCTTTATTGAATCAATTCACAACCATATAGATGAAGTATCATGTCCGTTTCCTAGTCAATTCCATCCTTCTGTGATAAAGAATTCACAATCTGCTCATCTGTCACATAGAATGTGTGAATTGTTGTGTAAATCATAATTATGGTGATGTTTGTGGATGCAAAGTGTGGCTCAAATGAATCATCCCCAACAACTAATTACTTAAATATAGATGAGAATAAGAATCGATGAAACGAGCTCACAAGGATGAAGATACGGACGCTTCCAAAATAGATAAGATATTAAGAATTACATAAAAGGACGAGAAAATGAAATGCAACCCAACATAAAGGATTATAAATTACTTAAAAATTGTATGTTAATCAAATTGAAGGGCATAAGTTTGTCGCGTCAATTAAAAAAATATCTTAGAAGCATCGAGAAAAGTAGAGATATCCCAAAAAAAAATAAAATTGCAAGACAACATGAGAAGATCGAAATCTGTGGCTAAGAAAAAATCAAACGTTGGAAACATACATAACAAGATTACATGATTATACAAATTTACTTAAAAGAAAATATTATAGATAAATAATTTCATTAAAAGAAATGAAATTATTAATAATATCTTAAAGAGATAATTTTTAAAAGGTTTGTATTACATCAATTTTTCATAATGAAAATAAATAATATCCTTTTAGGAATAGCGTAAATTAAATAGAAAATTATAAATATCAATATTAAAATATTGATATTCTATTAATATAAACTTGTCATTTAAGGAAACTAAATATTTTTTTGATAAATAACATTACGAAAAAGGAATGAAATAATTATAATATGTTAGGTGGATAATTTTCGAAATACCTATAATTATTAAATTTTTATAACAAAAATAAATAAAATTATAAAAAATAAATAAAATATTATATGAATAAGATTAATTTATATACTTAATTTATGGAAAAGATATAAATTCTATCATGCTAAATGACGGTAAAAATTTATTTAAACTAAAAATAAAATGTTTTTTATTAAATATTTTTATAAAAAATAAATTCAATGTTATAATTTTATCATTTCAAATTAATATCATGGATAATTTGAAACTCTCCTTACGAAAAAAGAAGTTTTCTTATTAGAAAACATTGATTTTGGGGTTAAGCACTTGACAAATGGGAAAGCTAAGGAAATTGAAGGTTACCAAGCGGAAATCTTAAAAATTGGAGGTCATGTCCTCATCCACCATATCCACAATCTTTTCAATCAAGTGGTCAAGCAAGGGTTCCCTAAACCATGGACTCACAGCCTCATTATCCCTATTTTTGTAAGTGGGGATACAAATAACTCCTCTAATTATCGGACAATTATGATCAGCGCTCTCTTAGTCAAGTTATATGCTATTATTTCAGAAAATAAGTTGAGCATATGGCTTGAAAGTGAAGGTAAGCGGCCTAAATACCAAGCAGGTTTTAGAAGGCAACACTCAACAATGGACCACCTTGTTATGCTTATGATCATTGTGGAGGAATGCGACAATGATAACTCCAATCTCTTTTTTTGCTTTGTGGACTTTAGAAAGGATTTCGATATGGTTCCTAGAAACAAACTATGGAATAGATTAGAATATCTAAAGGTTCCTTTCGAGTTGAGAGCTGTCGCTATAAGGTTATACGAGAATGTAATTGCCAAGTTAAAGAGCAATGAGGGATGGTCGAAAGGTATTAAGTGTAATATCAGAGTTAAACAGGGTTGCCCTCGCTCCCCTACCCTATTTGGCATTTACATCGACAAGCTATAAGGTTGTTTATCAAATCCAAGAAGGATACTTATGCTAATTTTATGTATGACAATAATAACTTGGAGGAATTGTCTTCTTACAAGAACCTACGAATTGATATTCATCACAAGCTCAACTGGAACTATTGAGAAAATGATTAATGCGGGTGGAAAACTTATTTTGGTCTTGAAAATAATTGTAAAACGACAAACCTCATAATGTGGGATAGAAAGAAGTTCCTCTTTGAAACTTTAGTAACTTCCGTTATCCTATATGGATGTGAAGTTTGGGGTTGCATCATCTCTAGAGAATCCTAGAGAAAGATTGAGCAAATCGAGAAGCGGTTTTATAACGTATAGCCTCAAACTTAAAAAGCAATACACCCTATCCTATTCTCCTTATAGAAGTGGGACTTTCCCCTATCGAGAACCTATATATCACTATGGTTTTGTTGTGCATGCACAAACTCAATAACATAGGAGACCATAGACTTCCTAAGCTAGCTTCAAATTCCAGCCAAAACCATCTAAGGCTCAAACAAGGTTAGTATAAAGACACCGGGGCCTGGTTAAACCATTGGGAGATTGATGAGAATGTTGCATTGCAAAACATTAATAACATTAAAAATATTGTTACTTCTAAGTTCAAAGATAAAACATGGTGTGAGAAAGATTTAGCAGCTAAAAGAAAATTAAGATATTATAAGGAGGTCATCAATCCCACCCTATAAGATCAAAAGTACGTCTCTATTTTAACTTAGCTTGAAGAAGAAAATTAATATAGCCAAGATTATAATGAACTCTCATTAGCTCCATAGTGAAATGGGTAGTTGGGTAGTTCCTAAAACACCATGGATGGAAAGGATCTGCCATCTCTGTGAGAATATGAACATCCAAGATGAAAATCACTTCTTCGTAGAGTGCCCCGTGTACAACCATATTAGATCTCTAGTTTCATAATCTTTGTTGCAACACTGACCTTCCTAGCCTTTTACGATGTCAAAATTATAGTGAGGTCGGGAGACTTCTCTCAAGCTTTTTGAGCATAGGAATAAAATCTTAAATCAAACTAAATAATTTATTTTTTTAGATCCGATAGACCAAATTTTAGTCTCAGTGGAGGTTAACCATCATCATCATCATAAAAATAAAATAAAATAAAATAAAATAAATTTATAAATCATCTAATTTAAAAATCTAAATTAAAAAAAGCCAAACAGATTTTCATACCTTTTGAGTCATGGATTTGGTACTACCGCGAATAGATATGTCATGGATTTGGAACTAGAAGTAATAGATATGTCTAGGAGAGAGCATTTGAGTGGGATGATAACGAAGTATGGATTTGGAACTACTAGTAATAGACAGGTCTAGGAGAGAACGTTTGAGTGGGATGATAATTAAGTAGACAGTAGATATGTTTCATTCAAGGTTGAACAACGAGCAAGAACCTATGGGTGATTGTTTTAGAGATGCAAACTTATGGAATGTAAGCTAGTCTTATTGTTAAATGAAACAAAACTATTTGAACAGTTGCATATTACCTCGCTGCCCAATGGTCATGGAAGATTTATTATTCCACACCGGCACTCCTTGGTTTGTTGTCAATTATGGTGAATCATAAGTGATTGATGGCCAATGTTGTCACAAGTCCACCCTAAAGTCACCAACATTTGTCAGGGAATTAAGCAGTATGAAAATAACATTATGTTGGAGTGCCCAAACTATGCAACCTCTTCTATAAATTAAATGAACTGTACTTCAGCAAAAACTACCCCATAGCTGCACTTCATCACCTTGTCTGACGCATAAGTTTTTCTAATGTTTAATTTTAATGTGAATGAAAAACAAGCAGATGGAGAGAATGTCTTTCCTCAAATAAAAAAGCACATTGAAACATATAAACTCTGGTGAGCTTAAACATCTTAATGTGACATAAAGATAAGATAAACTTTTATTAGATCAATGTTATTCTCTAATCAACGTTTAAACCTGCCAACTCTCTTGAGCTTAAACATATTAATATGCCATGGAGATAGGATAATCATATAAAATCAGTGTTATTCTCTAAAACATTGAATTAAATAATAAATTAAACATCAATCCAATCCAACATACCAATTACCACAATGAGTTTGAGAGCATGGACTCGATGGGCAATATCCTGTGCGTCTGTTATTATTTTTGTCATGATTCGAAAAATGAAAAATGTGTCCCATTAACATTAAAGGAAATGAAGTAATACATAAAACCAGTGGAAAATTGAACATAAATGTCCATTCGGCAGATGCAGCAGAAGAAAAAAGAAATGCAAATAAAATTTGCTGTACCTTGTAAGGATCCATGCTGAAATTGAAGTCTGTTAAGCTCCATTAATTTTGCACAATTGCTGCCTACAATTATGGAATTGCAGTCTTTCCTTAACTTATGGAAACCAACTGCAGTAGTTTCCTTAAGTTAAGAAAATCAACTGCAAATACTAAATTTATAATTGGGAGCTACTAAAGTGGTCCATCACTTTGATTCGAGTTCTCTGCCTTGATTTGTGGGACATCTAACACATAGCTATTAGAAGCTTGATGGAAGCTTAGCTATATGTTCATATGTTTGGTCCCCCAGCTCATATATCAATCCCCTTCAGTTTTACACCATCTAGCTGAGATAGTAGAGCTTGGAAGTGCCTTCAGAATTTTGTATGTTTTTCTTTTGCTTGGATTGAAGCTGGAGTGCTGAAGAAGAAGCAAGTGGACTGTGGCCTGCATCAATACATCACCAATGGCTGGAGGTAATTCGTATCCCTGGGCATTAAGTTTCAACGATTCTTTTCAGTTCTTTCCGCATGCAAAATCGCTGTTTAAGTTTATGATAATCTAACATTTGGTATCAGAGCCTCTTTTATCTCTACCTTGGTGTGCTCTCGCCGCCCTTTGTCTTTCTGTGCACCTCTTTTTCTCATTCAAAACTTGAGTGTAGTCAGAAATGACATAAAGCCCTAGAAATATGCTTTGGCTGCTCTTCGTGAGAATGTGTTGGCACATCCGTTGCTGAGAATGACGGCCGATATTGCTGATATTGCTGGTCTTAGATACACAGTATTCTGCTCCCTTAATAGATGATTTCATTAACAGGTGTATTGGATTATATCTCAGCAATTAGTCTTTCTAAAAAGTCAAATTGTAAACAGATTTTATAATGTTAATATGGCTGGAGCGGAGCAGCATAATAAGCCTCAGATCTCGTCAATTCTATTTCTTCTACTTAAATTTCATTAACTTCGCCTATCAATCTTTGCTCTATTGTATTTTTTGATGGACGTATTTTATGGTTCATGCTTTTGGCTTCGAGTGAGTAATGTTCGTAGCATTAACGCTTCAAATTTTGTGGGGAACAAAACCTCAAAGTGAGCAGAACTTCAGAGTCTCAAACAACACTCCAACGCCTCTAAAACAACCATGAAGTATTTACAATTTCTGTAAAATAATTTGGATCTCCGTTTGGAAGAAACTGAGGATACATTATGATGCATTTTCTGTTCTCTTTCATTAACGCTTCGTAGCATTAACGCTTCAAGGTGGAATGACGGCCGATTTTTCACTAGTTTATCAGAAGATCCCGGGGTTGGAACTTCTCTGCTGTTTTAGTTTTGCAAATCTGATTATATCCCAAATCTGATTATGAAACTCTAAACCTCGGAAAACATAGCCTTAGCGGGTGGTGAACAAGAGTAATCCTTGCGCTCCTATTTTGTAGGGGTTTGGGAATATGCAAAATCGAAATGTGCTTTCAGATCCGCGCTGACCAAAATTAGGGCGTTCATGCAATGTTAAAGATGCCAATCGATGCCCTTGTATGTAATTAATGTGTCTACGCAAATGGGATATTCATTCTTCTATTCCATGGCCTGTAAATCTCCTGATTGACATTTTAAGGTTATTTGAATTAATTGCCATCTGAACGTAGACGTTAACAGAACTTGAAAAATTTCTCTCTCTTCAATCTGGAATCTGGATATTGATAGCGCAATATTTGTAATCCACGAAAGTCTCTATATTTAATCCATGCAAGTATTTATATTTGATATTTTATAGTTGATATCAGAATATACATAGACATGTCTCTTTTCGATAACATTCAGAGCCGAATAGATGTGTACTGTCTTCTCTCCAAAAAGGACTGAAAAAAAAAAAAAAAGGAGTAACAGATTTGTGATATCTAATTATTGTTCAACATTTTTAGAGCACTTAATTGCAAGTAAATTTATGATAGGACTCAATATTTGAAATGGTTTAGTCTTTTGTTTTGAATATTTCAAAATTGCAATTTTGTTTGCAAATTATTTAAAGAAATAATTTATAACTTTTTGAGCCTATTTGTAATTAATTAGTCTTAAATAAATTATGGGACAGTTAGACTGAGGAATGTAAATTTAATTTTAATTTTATTTATCTTGTGAGCAAAATAGCTTGTTTGCTAGTCAATTTTTGTTGCTTTATAAACTTAAGGACGGAGCCTGAAGTCAAGCCAGCTAGCCTTCGAACTGCATTTGCTATGCAAGTGCAAAGTAGATCAACGCTGCTTTAGTCAATCTTCGGGTTAAGTTTATAAATTGAACAATCAATTTGTAGTCATTTTCGGTAATGCTGACTACTTTAACCTTAATTTTGATTTTGCTGGAAAAATTATTACAGTTATATGGAGTTTATTAAAATATCATTTTGACTTACTCCTTTCAGTAAACATTATTTTTCTCTCTGGTTAAGTTTTGTTTATGCAACAAAATAATGTCTAGTGATCCATATGATTTTAATTAATTAGAAAATAGCCACAACATCTTTAATTAAATAAAATTATATATTTTGATTGCTTAGATCACATAAAAATTATTTAGACATTAAATTGTAATTAATTACACTGAATATAATAAATTTTATCCCACAGGAATTTTTATTATATTTATGTAATTAATTAGGATAAAATTTCATAACCTACCCACAGGAGTTATGAATTAATAAGTTTTATCATAAAGTTTTATTGAATCTGTTTGAATTGAAAATTTAGCCCACAGGCAATTTTTTATGTCGTTTGATTCAATTCCTCTTTAGCATGAATGATTTACATTGGTAAAACATGAAAGTTTATTAAGCCTCAATTTTAACATAAGCATGTGATTCTTTATTTTGATGCAGTAGTACAACCTACAAATTTCTCAGAAATTCGTTGTGACATTCCTGAACTTAAGGGAGATAACTATAAAATTTGGAAGGAGAGGATTCTCCTTCATTTAGGGTGGATGGACATAGATTATGCTATCAGGAAAGATGAACCATCAGCGCTCACTAATACCAGCACTGCAGTGGACATCACGCTTTATGAACGATCGGAGCGATCCAATCGTCTAAGCATGATGTTCATTAAGACTAAAATTTTAGCTGGTATTCGAGGTTCCGTTGATCAGCATGACAAGGTCCGAGACTTGTTGAAGGCCATTGATGAACAATTCGTCTCTTCAGACAAGGCACTAGCAAGCACCCTAATCATGAAGTTCTCATCCCTAAGGCTCACCAGTGTGAAAGGTGTGCGCGAGCACATCATGCAGATGAGGGACACTGTGGCTCAATTGAAGAAACTCGAGGTTGAAATATCGGAGTCCTTCCTAGTGCACTACATCCTGAACACCCTTCCGCACCAATATGGACCTTTCAAAATCTCATACAACACACATAAGGATAAATGGTCAATTAATGAACTCATGACCATGTGTGTTCAAGAGGAAGAGAGACTGGTGATGGAACTGGGAGAGAGTGCAATGTTGGCAATGCGTGGAAAGGGCAAATCTCAAGCCAATCGGAAAGGGAAAGGTAAAGTACCTCCCCAAGCCGATATCAAGAAGGTTTCCAAGTGTTTTTTCTGTAAAAAGAAGGGACACATGAAGAAGGAATGCGCCAAATTTTAGAAATGGCTTGAAAACAAAG
The DNA here is from genome assembly GCA_031772625.1 of Pinus tabuliformis. Taxonomy (NCBI): domain Eukaryota; kingdom Viridiplantae; phylum Streptophyta; class Pinopsida; order Pinales; family Pinaceae; genus Pinus; species Pinus tabuliformis. The sequence continues at coordinate 731,809,693 of CM062811.1, read as the reverse complement.
GTAATTTAATCTTGTTTGTTTGTTATGAATCTAATATGGTTAACGTTAATATTAACACATGGTGGATTGATTCTAGATCAACAATTCACATTTCGAATTCCTTGCAGGGTTTGCAAAACCTAAGGAAGCCAGTGGGAAGTGAGCAAAGCATCTTATCAGGAAACAAGATTGGCTCGCATGTGGAAGCTATAGGAACATGTTATTTAACTTTAAGTAGTGGTTTTGTTTTGGAGTTAGAAAATACCTTTTATGTTCCAAGTTTTTCTAGAAACTTGATTTCAGTTTCAAGGCTTGTACCTTTTGGATATTCCTTAAACTTTTCAGAAAAATCTTTCAGTCTATTCTATAAATCTGATTATGTTGGGAATGGTATTTTGTCTAATGGTCTTTACTGCATTAATTTACAAAACAATGTCACATATGATTCAATGCATGTTCACACTGGCACTAAAAGATGTGTTATTAATGAAGATTCATCTAAATTATGGCACCAGAGACTAGGTCATATCTCCATAGAAAGAATTATAAGGTTGGTAAATGAAGGAATACTTAATACTCTAGATTTTACTGATTTTGAGACTTGTGTGGACTGCATAAAGGGAAAGCAGACCAACAAGTCAAAGAAAGGTGCCAATAGGAGTTCAGACATATTAGAAATCATACATACTGATATATGTAGTCCAGACATGGACTCACATGGTCAGAGATACTTAATCTCCTTTATAGATGATTACTCACGATATATGTATCTCTACATGCTTCATAAAAAGAGCGAAGCATTAGATGCCTTTAAGATCTTTAAGGCTGAAGTAGAGAAACAATGCGGCAAGCAAATTAAGATCGTGAGATCAGATAGAGGTGGAGAATATTATGGTAGATACACAGAAGATGGACAAGCACCTGGGCCATTTGCTAAGTTTCTTCAAGAGCATGGGATTGTTGCCCAATACACCATGCCTGGTTCACCCGACCAGAATGGTGTAGCAGAAAGAAGAAATCGAACATTATTGGACATGGTGCGGAGTATGCTTAGCAGCTCCAATCTTCCTAAATCCTTGTGGACTGAAGCACTTAAGACGTCAGTGTATATATTAAACTGAGTTCCAACCAAGGCAGTTCCTAAAACGCCATTTGAATTATGGAAAGGTTGGAAACCGAGTTTGCGACATATGCGCGTTTGGGGATGCCCATCTGAAGTGAGAATTTATAATCCACAAGAGAAGAAGCTGGACCCAAGGACCATTAGTGGGTATTTCATTGGATATGCTGAAAGGTCTAAAGGTTACAGATTTTATTGTCCATCTCACAGCACTAGGATTGTGGAATCAAGAAATGCAAAGTTTCTTGAAAATGACTTGATCAGTGGGAGCGATCAAACCAGAAACATAGTTTCTGAGAAGGATCATTCAGAATCTCAACCTTCCACTTCAAGTGATAGATTGGTTATTGTTCATATCACCCCTCAAGTACAAACTGGCGTTGAACAACCAATTGTTGAAGTTCCACAAGCTGCTGACGATATTCCAGTAGATCAAGGAGTTCAAGAGTTGCAAGGAACTTTTGAACAACAAGTTGAACCACATACTTCTCAGGAAGATGATGGTACAACATTAAGAAGATCTACTAGACCTAAGAGATCAGCGATTCGTAATGATTATGTTGTGTATCTACAAGAATCTGACTACAACATTGGAGCCGAAAATGATCCTGAGTCATTTTCACAAGCCATGAGTTGCAAAGAATCAGAACTATGGTACAATGCCATGAAGGAAGAGATGAATTCCATAAAGAGTAACGAAGTCTGGGATCTTGTTGAGTTGCCTAATGGTGCAAAAGCCATTGGATGTAAATGGGTCTTTAAGACAAAGAAAGACTCATTGGGCAACATTGAGAGATACAAGGCAAGACTTGTTGCTAAGGGATTCACTCAGAAAGAAGGAATCGATTACACGGAGACCTTTTCTCCTGTATCTAAGAAAGATTCCTTGCGTGTTATTATGGCATTAGTAGCCCATTTTGACTTGGAGTTGCATCAAATGGATGTGAAAACGGCTTTTCTTAATGGAGATCTAGAGGAGGAGGTTTACATGAAACAACATGAAGGATTCCCCTCTAGTGATGGTGAGAAATTGGTTTGCAAGCTCAAGAAGTCATTATATGGTTTAAAACAAGCATCCCGCCAATGGTATTTGAAATTCCATAATGTAATTTCTTCTTTTGGTTTTGTAGAAAACATTATGGATCAATGTATATACCTGAAAATTAGTGGGAGTAAAATTTGTTTTCTTGTTTTATATGTGGATGACCTTTTGCTAGCAACCAATGATAAGGGTTTGCTACATGAGGTAAAACAATTCCTCTCTAAAAAAATTTTGATATGAAGGATATGGGTGAGGCATCTTATGTCATTGGCATTAAGATCCATAGAGACAGATTTCGAGGCATCTTGGGTCTGTCACAGGAAACCTATATTAATAAAATTTTAGAGAGATTTCAGATGAAGGATTGTTCACCAAGTGTAGCTCCCATTGTGAAGGGTGATAGGTTCAATTTGAACCAATGCTCGAAGAACGACCTTGAAAGGGAACAAATGAAGAACATTCCATATGCTTCTGCTATCGGAAGCTTAATGTATGCTCAAGTCTGCACAAGACCTGACATTGCATTTGTTGTGGGAATGTTGGGATGATATCAGAGTGATCCAGGTTTAGACCACTGGAGAGCTGCAAAGAAAGTAATGAGGTACCTTCAAGGAACCAAAGACTACATGCTTATGTATAGACGGACGGACAACTTGGAAGTAATTGGCTACTCAGATTCTGACTTTGCTGGATGTGTTGATTCACGCAAATCAACATCAGGATACATTTTTATGATGGCCGGTGGAGCTGTATCATGGAGGAGTGCCAAGCAGACCTTGATTGCCACTTCCACTATGGAAGCCGAGTTCGTCTCCTGTTTTGAGGCTACTTTACATGGTGTATGGCTTAGGAATTTCATTTCTGGGCTTAGAATTATGGATTCTATATCTAAGCCATTGAGAATATATTGTGATAATTCAGCTATTGTTTTTATGGCTAAAAACAATAAAAGTGGGAGTCGAAATAAACACATCGACATTAAGTATTTAGCTATAAGGGAATGTGTTAAAGAAAAGAAAGTGGTCATTGAGCATGTCAGCACTGAGTTAATGATCACTGATCCTTTGACTAAAGGCATGCCACCGTTTAAATTCAAGGATCATGTATTGGATATGGGACTTGGTTCCATTATGTAGTTTCTCATTGTATGGACAATGTTATGTTAATGAAATTCTTAATTATTGTGATGTTTTTTCTCATATTTATGTGCACTTTAAGTTGATTTGAGAAAATTCATTTAAGAAGGACCAAGAATAAACATAAGGTTTATTCATTAAGATATTGTTGCCACATAAATTATAATAAGAATAAATGCATAGTAATACATGGAAGATAATACTCGTCATTAGACGACTTATCACCATGATTCATGTATCTATTACTTAATACAGATTATCAATGGTTTTTAAGTTGCGACATTAAGTTTGGAAGTATGGACCAAGTGGGAGAATGTTAAGCTCCATTAATTTTGCACAATTGCTGCCTACAATTATGGAATTGCAGTCTTTCCTTAACTTATGGAAACCAACTGCAGTAGTTTCCTTAAGTTAAGAAAATCAACTGCAATTACTAAATTTATAATTGGGAGCTACTAAAGTGGTCCATCACTTTGATTCGAGTTCTCTGCCTTGATTTGTGGGACATCTAACACATAGCTATTAGAAGCTTGATGGAAGCTTAGCTATATGTTCATCTGTTTGGTCCCCAAGCTCATATCTCAATCCCCTTCAGTTTTACACCATCTAGCTGAGATAGTAGAGCTTGGAAGTGCCTTCAGAATTTTGTATGTTTTTCTTTTGCTTGGATTGAAGCTGGAGTGCTGAAGAAGAAGCAAGTGGACTGTGGCCTGCATCAATACATCACCAATGGCTAGAGGTAATTCGTATCCCTGGGCATTAAGTTTCAACGATTCTTTTCAGTTCTCTCCGCATGCAGAATTGTTGTTTAGTTTATGATAATCTAACAAAGTCAACTAGTGAGAAAAAGCGTTACACGCAGATCCACCACCTGAGAATGGAACAGGTTGTTCGAGGGGTTTTATAAGGAGGTAGGGGGTTCAATAGGTTTGGGGCAGTAAGAGAACTCGGTTGCTGTTGTGCAGCAAAGACAAGGGAATCTGGTCAAGAGGGGAATCTGAATGAAGAGGGGAACATGATGTCGATCCAAAGGAAGATCTGACTCAGAGTTCATAGTTGGGTCACTCTTATACTGGTTTTCGCCAATGCACCTACTATTCAACGACTCTCGTGCATTGCAAACAAAATTTTCCAAAAAGTGTTTTGGCTGTAACCACGATCATTTGCGGGTCCTGATCTGGAAGTGGTCATGGGATGGACGAAGCAGACATTACAAAGAATAGTTTCTTTGACGGTCATATGGTAATATGCAGATAAGAATGATAAAGAGAAACCCTCTTCCGAAGAAACCATTACAAGGAAACCGTTAATCCATCAAGAAACATTTCAGCAAGAAGCAGGCTTAATCATGAACTTTTCCTTAACTATTAATTTGGGGAGCTAAACATATTCAATTGTCTGACATTTTATCTGATGGTCCAGGCCAGTACACAGTAACAACTGGAGAGATGTTTTAAAAAAAACTCTTTACACCGTAATAATAATAAAATACATATTAAATTTTTTTAGTTTATAGAATGGTAATATTTTCTTGAAATGATGTCTAATTCATAATGAGTATCATGATCTCTAATTTATAATGTGTAGCATTCATAAAAATCTGGAAAATCTAATTGATCTTCCATATGTTTAGAAATTTGGAGTTTAAAAATATTATTTTAATATAATTTATTTTATTTTCAGTATTCGTAACCCCAAAAAAAACCATTAAAACATAACATATATGAATTATTGTATATTTGTAATATGTATTATCAATTACTAAAATAGTTAATCCATCTCTATGAATTCTGCATATTAGTAAATATTTTGTGTTTTCATATTTAAATATACAATTTTAAAAGTGAACAAATGCTATCATACTTTATTGCGTTGTTTTCTCGTAGAATATGACAGATATTTAGTAATGTAGTGGCTTAACCGGTTCCATTATGTAAATATTTTGATTTAGAAAATTTATATAATAATAAAAATAAACTCAAAATTAATAATCAAAATAAAATAAAATGTCTTTTACTTTAGTACTAAAAGATATATTGTAATTTAATCTAAAGTAAATAGAAATAATAAATAAATATAAAAATAATTTTATTTTAAAATAAAAATAACATCAAACTAAATTAATATAAATTATTATTATTATTATTATTGAATTGTTTTTAATTTCATGTTTATAAAAATTTATGATATTTACTCATAATATTAGTGTGGAATATAATTTATTTAAAAAAAGAAATTAAATTAATCTAAATCTATCTTAATTCTGCATCAAATACTTTTTACAATAATAAAAAACTTACACCTTCTTAACTTCATAAATCCTTCGTAAATCATGAATTAAGATAAATATTAAAAATAAAAAACTCTATATTATAGAGTTAACACACCAGGAAAAAAAACCTAATATTAATATTGGAATATGCCATTATAAAAAAGCTCTTTATATTATTGATATTGGAATAAATTTTTCCGTGCAGAGTTAAAAGGAAATATCGATTGTCTCGACACTTGTTAAGAAATATGCAGTTTGTTACGAAAAAATACATCAGCCAGCACAATTTTCTGCTCTACTTCATTCAATGTGATGAAGGATTATTTGTATTAATGTTTCATTCAAATCCTGTCATATTATTGTATGAGCGCAAAAGAATAAGCGAGAAACTCAAAAATATGTACTTGTGAGAAGGTTTTGGGGTTTTGATGGAAATTGAATGGCTGTGAACTATTAAACCGGCCGCGTCCAAAAGAAATGTCACGTCGGTAAATATGATATACAGATGCATGCTTTCAAGCGTTAATAGAAGTCTCATAGCTCCTCATTAACTCTGCCGTGCCATATAACTTCTTCCGCTGCTCCTTTTCTTGGCGACTGGGTGGACATGTCGGAAAAAGACTGTCCTAGGGAGACAGGTCCGGGAGATCCTCCTGCTGCCGCTGCTACAAACTTATGTGAAGGTGGCGGTTTTGGAACGTTCGGGTTGGGTCGATCATTTCGAAGTAATTGCCAGAATGTTAAACGTCCTGCTGCCGCCATCGCTTCGCTGCAAGAGTGAACGTTAATTCTTTTATCCGTCATCACCTGCCTCTGCCTGCATGCGGCGGATACCTCTTTCAACGACAACGTCGCGATAAGTAAGGCGAGAATAAAAATGACAGGAGCAGGCACATTGGTTTTAAGTTTCATGGGCACTGGTATTATCATTTTCCTTTTGTGACTGAGACAATATATGTGGAATGGTAACTCTTATGCCCTTAAACCGAATGCTCGGTTGGTTAACGACGCTGGATGGTTCCTATATAGTGGAGATAATGAAACTTATTGCGGAAGCGCTATGTACGTCTGCTTTGCACTTGTAGGTGAACTATTTTTTCGATTCATACAATATTAACGGGGGTTTCTTCTATAAATACATGCCAGAGAGGAGAGGAGCGGAGAAGGATCCTAGCGCAGAAGGATCCGAGAAGGATGGTGAATGAAGGTGAATATTGAATTGACTTCAAATTAATTGTAGTCTCGACCCTCTAGAAAGTCTTTGGACGTAGAGGAGACGGGAGGAAACATTTATGTATGGATAGGTTAAAAATCGCCGTGTCTTATGGCGTTTCACGTTCAAAGCTGTGATTCTAAATTCATGATATCAAGCTTATGTATAGAATAAACGATGGTAGGGGAAGAACGAGTAATAGGAAAATATGAATATGACGCAGGTTGTTATGACACTCGACCATCCTAACGGGAAAACCGAGAGACTATTTGAATCTTCCTCTTATTGAATTAAGGAAAAATACATGAGTGTAGATACTCTACGAAGATTACGAATGTATGACCGTAGCTGGTGCGTCTGACTCATTATCGCTTCTTGCTAATACAAGGCGACCATCTGGCTCTTCTACCGCATTTCACTACCCAGAAACACGGGGGTTTCACTACACTGAAACCATAGTGTGAACGTAAAGGAGAGCAAGGGGTTCAATATGCGTAGAAACTTTTCTGTGATTAAAAAACATAATTGAACTAATAATTGTATTATATGTTGTAAAAGAAACACCATAAGTCAGTATGGTATAAAAAAAAGTATGGATTGAAAGATGTGTAATGTTATGTAATCTAAATATTGTTTAGTTTAATTTTGTTCCATTACTAATATTAATTACTGCCATTACGAATAATAAATAAATACCAACTTTATAACAAATTTATTTATAAATTTCCCAAAAATATATATATATAAAAAAAAATTAATTACCCTCTTTACGAGTAATAAATAAATACCAACTTTATAACACATTTATTTATAAATTTCCCAAAAATATATTAAAAAAAAAAAACATTTCTAAAATATCCCCTCGAAAAACTTGAGTGTTAGGGTTACACTTAACCCTTTCGCAACGACTTTTATGAACGCCTAAACTTTTGTTGCTGGTATCTTATTATCATTTTCAATCCATGCGAGAGTTTGAGCGATGCAATGCCCCTAAGTCGACCATGCAGATGTTTAGCCCATGTTTAGCCCATCACAACTTTCTACATATACGTATATGTAGACTCTCTTGATTTACATTAATTTACTAAATATTATGATTTGAAACTCTACACATATGCACACTTTGATTTACATTAGTTTATTTAATATTATGATTTAAGCTCTACACATGTACACATATGCAAGTGTATGCACACTTGCATGGAGCATGAGGTCGTTAGGTTAACCTACAGATGTGACTTGTACACCTCACAACTTACCTATGTGAGAAATTACCTTTTTCATATGACATTCCTTATCTATGGGGCGATGGATTACGTAATCCAATGGTCGTGGTTGATAAGTGCTCATTCGACTAGGGTTACTTGCTTTCCCCTGTTCATTTGCACTAGTTCTTTTCGTCGCCTCCAGGGTTTTACTCTACAAGGTTTGGAGGATGCTCCGACCTTCTAGAAAGCCATCGTACGTAGAGGAAACGGGATTATATATATATGAATTTTTTAAAAATAGCTGGGCCTCATGGCATTTCACGTTCAAAGCTTTCATTCTAAATTCATGATATCAAGTTTGTGCGTGGAATAAACAAGTAATAGGAAAATACGACGGAGGTTGTTATGACTCAATCAACTTTGGTTTCCGCAAACGGGAGAGACTATTTCAATCTTCCTCTTACTGAATTGATTACCCTAAATCCGTGACTGTAGATACTCCGTCAAGATTATGAATCTATGACCGTAGGTGGCATCTCTGCCTCAATACTTCTTGCGGATACACGGCCACCATTTGGCTCTTCTCCTGCATTTAGGGCCAGAATTTAAATAAATAGGCTTTTTATTCTTAATGTTAGGGCCAGAATTTAACAATATGGCTTTTAAATGTACCGGTAAGGGTTTTTATTATTTTATTATTAATTTATTTTTATAAATAAATAGTTAATTTTGTTATACATATAAATCGAATAGTTGGTGTATATTTTTATTTTATAAATATTATAAAATTTAATTTCTAATTATTTTCTCTTCTAAATTTTATAAATATTATAAAAATTATTTTTTAATTATTTTTTCCTATTGGCATATACTCTAGAATTCATATGTAACAAGTGTTGCATAGTAACCATTACTTGCCACTTAGTTAAAATATTGCTAATTTGAATCTAAATCACTAATCATTAAAGTTTTTATAGAAAAATAGAAATGAAAGTGAGTGTTATGCTAAAATGTTCGTTTTTGTGAGCACCCTACTTCATTGACTATAATGAAGCTTTATAACTTTATTTATTTGGAAATGTTTCGTTCAAATTGATATGGAGAAACTTATTTTCGATTGAATGAGATGTCAATTCAAAATTTTATTGTTCTCTCTCAAATGACATCTCTTTTTAAAGAACACTGTTTTTTTTGCAGAACAAAAATGGACTTGGAATGATTTATAATTTATGATTGAGTATTAAATTAAATTGTAAAGACAAGTTAATTAATATTTCTGACTTTTAGTATTAATTGAACAATTATATTATAGCTAGGAGAGTTATATGACTTAAATCAGTAGTAACAATAGATAGATATCAAAACACAGTTTCTAATCAAAATACTTAGCTCCTAAAAAAATTCATTTTGTCAAAAAAAAAAAATTAAAATATTAAAATAAATAAAATATATCATTATCTTTTTGCAAATATTTTCCAAATATTATAGGTTTGTCTATTATTTGTCATATAGTATTAAATTTGTGGAATTTGACACTCACTTTGAATAAAACTAAGAATAAAGTTGCAATGGATTAAACAACTTTAACAAAATTCCTACATTAAATTTTTGCATGGTAACGGAGAACAACATTTTGTCTTTGGTTTTGGGAGAAAATGTAAAATAGGTTTACAAAACCATTTGAAACATATGAGAAATTGAAGACTAACCTCCTAATAACTGTTGAGCAATCTCTCTTCCTGGAACACTAAGCCAAATTTGGAATCTCAAAGTGGGATCCACGTAATACTCTCCCACTTGTGCACACTCATAAAATTAGGTTGGGTCCCATACCCCAACCTCTACAGATTAGAATTTGAATCCCAAAAAATGAAATGTATGGCTCCATTGCATGGCATTGTAGTTGCCCAGAGCTAAGTGTCCACTTCTAGTGAAATTTCATATTCTTTGACCTGCAAGAAGATATATAATTAGGCATTAATCACATACACACAAAGTTGATTTTTTCTTTTTTCTTGAATTCAATTTCTTGAATTTTTGATATACATTGAGGCCGGAATTATAAAAACTATGCCTAAATAAAATAAATTCAACAAAGTTAAGAAAAAAAATCTCACACGGTCCTAAAAATAATCAATAAAACTTTATTAATAAAATTAGGAAAGAAATACTCCTAAAAACGAAATAAAATTATAGAAATGGCAAGGGAAAAAAATAAAGTGAAATTAAAAAAAAATATTATTAATGGAAATGGAATTGAAAATAGGGATAAAAAAGGAATAGGAAAAAAAAATGTGAAATTAAAAAATAATAAAACTATGAATTAATTCTTTTTCCATTATTTTTTCTTTTTAAAATTTGTCATCTTAAATTGAAAATATGGATTAAAAAAAACATAATTCATGAAAATGGAAATAATATAAAAAAATAAAAATAAAAAAGTTAAATAAGAAGAAAATAAAACTAAAACAAAAAAAAGTGAAAAAACACACTTATAATAAGACCTCAACTAATAACCTTCCAAATAAATAAATTTAAATAATAATAAAAAATAATAGAAATTGACTTTCCACTCTTAAAATATACATAAGCTGTAATTTTTTGGTGAAACATAAATTAATATACAGTCAAAACCAAAATTACAAATATAATAAGTATCAAAATATTTATTTTATTACATATTTATTATTTTATCTTATAATTCATAAACATATTTGCAATTTGAGATCGTTGATTCAATTCCTTCTCTATTTCAAAGACAATTCATTTGTATTTTCACAGAGCTTCGAAGAAAGTCAAGTCTATGGAAGTTTGGGATCAAGGGTTTGACGGAGTTTAAGCAGGTGTTGAAATATTTTCGTGTAAGATAACAAGAGTTATTCTGAGAGTTGAAGTGATTATCAGAAAGTGGGAACTTGCGGGACTGTTCTCTAATGGTTTGGCTAATAGGGCGACCATGAAGAATCTGTTAGCGGAGTTTCAAGTGAAATTAAGCGATCACAGTACTGCAATGTATAATTTGTATGGAGAAAAAAAGGATGAAAGACATTCTATAAGACATTAATACTAATAATTGATTTCGAACGGGATGGTATTAAAGATAGCTAATTACTTTTGATGCGAGAGTTATTTAAAATTATAAAGTCAGTTAGTTGAGTCAATTTCAATCAAGTGGAGGCAATTCTTATTTTGAGAAAAGTTGAATTTAGTGTGTGGTTGCATGTCAAGTTATTTTAGGTGAGTCACTAGTTAGAAAAATTTTAAATACCTCTTATCAAGTTCATTATAATCATTAAGTTTTTGTGTGATAAATAGAAGAGCCACAACTAGTGTGCGTTTTGTGTTTTACCTCGTCTGCCTTTCTAACAAATTGGTATAAGCGCTGAGGAAGGATCACAAGCTATCTGGAGCTAGATGTAACATACCTCCTGAGCATGCTCTAGAATTTAGCTACTAGGCTCTCATTGCTTACGTTTACTTTGATTACATTTAAGATTCAACCATTACCACAATTAATATTTTCTTATCATTACAGAAATAAGTATTAATCATGATTTTAACAATGGAACCTCCTCATCAAGTAAGGAACCATAGTAAGGCATAATCCCTCTAAGTTGTATTGGATCCTTTATGGGAACCTTTATATATATATATATATATATGTGAGCTCAACCATTAAGCATAATTTACAAATTGTGGACAAGAACTAATCATGGCATGCAACCCATAAAATTCTTTGGTTGATCCACACAAGAATTAGGGAACATTATCTTATGTCTACTATAGCTATCATGACCAAGAATCATGACCATACTCCTACAGTAAGCCTGTCATGAACCAATAACTGAACGAGCCTTAATGAATGAAAATCATCTGATCATGCATAATGTAAAGATCAAATACCCTGAACCCCTAGACTCTACTGTTTCAAACCAAAATCATTCCTCATACCCAATCAGTGAGTCTACTACCATAGTTGCATGCAATTTTAACATGGGTATCTTAGGGATTGTGCAAAATTAGTCAAAATACCAGCATTGGATGCATAACATAAATAACCTGCACCATAACTTATCCAATCGAGTCTTAAACATCGTTAATAAGTTTACATAGCAGTTGAAGCCTGGTTATCCACTACCTTAACAAGACAGGATAACACCAATACTGCAGAAGATCCACATAGTAAGTCTCTTCAATAACCTTAACTAGAATTGCATTGATGTGACATAGTTTTCATATGCATACATAAAATGATCTCATAAATGCCATTAACACATGTACATATAATTATGTATAATAGTCACATGCAATTCCTTTAATCATTCACATCTCAAGGAAAACTCATGAAAATTCTCACATAGGCTAAATCAGTTTGAAACATAGAGGGTAAGAAACCAACATACAGTACACCCCATGTAGGTGAATCCAAATAGATCAGAAGAGAGAACACCACTTTGAAAATGGAGCACCACCAGCCAACCATGAATCACCTCTGATTCCCCCCGAGCTGAGGCTCTTGCCATGGATCAACTGCCCGAGTTCATCTATGAAATGGGTATTTAATACCCTCTCTCATCGTATGGTTTCCTTTAGTGGCATCCCACTTTTATGGATATTTTTATCCATTTTCCTAGGCCTTTCTAAAAAATTCTCGCCTTTCTCTCCCGCAAGGCTTTTCCTCATAAAAGCTTTCCTTTCTCTCCCGCGCAACTTTTATGTTTTTATTGATGGATATTTATCTCCAATCCATCTAGCTTATCTATAATTACATCTAGAAGCTTTATTATGAAAAAATTATCCAATCCCATTCCTCAATGGGATTTGGAAAGAATCTCATCTCTTGGTATCTCACTTTTCTGAGTGTCTAGTTTATTATTTCATTTCATAATTAATTTTCATATTACATATCATATCTAGATTTCCTCAGCTTAGGTTTGCAATAATTTGAAACACAAGGGAGGGGTGTTACATACACCCCCCCTTAAATTTACACCATCCTCGGTGTATTACCCCATCTTCATTGACAAGTAGCTATATCTAAGTTCACAGACTCTCCTGCCCTGGTTATCTGATGCAGATCTTCTGATAGAATACGTTATAATCAAAATAAGAGTTTACGTTTTTCCTAGTCATGGTCTTAGATAAGTTTCAAGTTACCATATGTTAATGGGTAGGTGATAGGTTAGGAGACTCAAATTTTTCATTTTTCATATCCAAATAAAGTCCAACAGCCTTATTCCATGTTTCATGAGTCTTACATTCTTTTTAAAAACTCATAGCTTAAACCATTTTGAATTTTTTTTGGAATTAACCCCAAAACCACATTTTCGTAGCACAGATAGTGTAAAATGTATGTTTTGCACTATGAAAACGGTGCTCTTTTCGTAGCACTTTCCCGGCGCGCTACGAAATTGAGGATTTGTTGAACATTTTTGTCAAACGTCAATCCGTTAAGATTTCGTTAAAATTCTCATTATTAGGTGTCAGGTAGGAGTCATTCCTTAAGCATGCCACCATCCAAACACATCATTTTGAATTTAGGGCTCATTATTAAAGATATTTTCAAATTCAAAAGGGACGGTTAGCCTCATCATTTTAGTTTACATGCAAACCCTCAAACAGAATTGTTTTTCGAATGGTAAGCTTTGGTAATTCTTCACCAAGGTTTCTTTCATCAACAAGTCAAGTGAGGATGACCACCATAGGCAAGTGAGGCCGATCAATAGATTTTCAACCGAGGTCGGTCTTGTTATAGGAATTCATAAGGAAAGATGATAGAAGAGAAGAAAATTCACAGGTCTAGTCATTGTTTAAGAACAGAGCTTGAAAGCATCGAGGTCTTAGTCAAAGATAAATCAGCTGTAGAAGCCTTCAAGAAAGCAGGATGCTGGAAGTTTTGTAAAAAACTGTAGGGAGGACATACTCTAGTGACAAAGGAATTTGCACTAAACTTCACTGGCTTAAGCACAAAGGTCGGAATCTTGAACTTGCAAATTTCTCCAGAGGTCATAGCTTTGGTGACAGAGATTCCTAGGGGGGAAAGAGGTATTGTTCAAAAACTTTAGATTCGACATGGAACCATGTAAGGTGTTTCTAAAGCTAGAGTTTGTAGAAACAAACTTAACCAAGGAATTTCCCAGTAACTACATCAAGGACAGCTATGCCAACTTTCTCTTCAATATTCAATGTTATTTCACCTATGAAGGAAGATATCAGAAGGTCAATTCATATTATTTTAAACTCCTATTACTTTTTACTGGTATGATTTCTTTAGATTTGCATTACTTCTTATATCGAAGCATAGCTAAGATGGTAGATAAAGTACACTTGAAATCTCAAGGATGTGAAACTTCCTTGTTTCATCATCGTCTAATTAAACTAATAGTTCTGCTTGAACTCAAAAGGATTAACAAATAGTGGTCTTCCTTTTTTTTTATGTGACATTGGAGAAGAAAATCAAGTTGTAGACATTAGCCCTAGGGTTAAAGGAACTCCATCAGCAGAAACCAACAAGTCTATAATGTCTAGGGAAAAAATATTTGTTAAATTGAAATCTAGGAAGCAGGTGAAAGAGCAAGTAGGCAAAACACTAGTAGTTATTCTTGAAACTCCCAATTATATAAAGGAAAAGATATTTGAGGTTAAAGGAATGACACAAAAACAATCAACTAACAAACCAGTTCAAAGGAGATTGACTAGAAGTCAAATTACAAAGGAGAAAGGTAAATCAGTGATCTCAAGAGATGGTTCAAGCTTGAAGGGTGATTTAAATGACATTTTAAAAGCCATTGATATTGTAGAATCGCCTTTGGTGAAGGCAAATGTCCTGGAATTAGGTCAAGAAAAGTCGAATAAAATGAAACCCTCCAAGAAACTGAAATTTGAGGATGATGTTACAACATTTGTTTTCAAACCCAAAGAACCCTTAACCAGGTAATCCAAAAAGATGCAAGAGTGAAATGTTGAGTTAGGGAGAACAGAAGAAGCATCTGCTGCTCAAGAATAGTTGATAGACTTTCTGTCTCCAAGACTTGAAGTTGACAGAAACACAGTTCCTACCACTCAAACAGAAAAAATAAGTTACGAGGTTATGGAATAAAGGTTAACAGCTGCTAACAATGAAATTGTTAGACTAAGAGTGAGATAAAGAGGGCATGTTGTCGAAAGGACAGATTTCAAAAGGATGAAGGCTCTCTGGGAAGTTGAAGAGGTGTCCAAACTAGAAATAGTAAACAGTGAAACTCAGTACTTTACCTGCATTGTTCCTGCAATCAAAGAGGCTAGATTTGTAAGGAGGATTAATGCTCAGCTGAGAGCTACAAACAGAGGTTTGAAGAGACAAATTAAATACCTAGAAATACAAGTAACCGAATCTAGAAAAGGGTCTACAACAATAATGAAACAGGGTGATGAAAAAGGGCACTAAAGGATACATATTAAAACAGTTTTGGCACATAAAAAGAGTTTTGGCCTATAAAAGGAAGAAAAACTATGAAGAAGAACATATTATAAGGGTAAGTGGTTTGATTTTTGGTTGATCATATCAGTCTTCATCAAATTTTGAAAAAATCTCAAACTGCAGATTTTTGAAGGCCGTGCTGAAAAAGAGAACACACAGCAGTTTCGTAGCATGCTACGAAACTACTGAAGATGATCATTTAGCACTTATGGATGCTTTCCAGAGGTAAGGTTTGATTAGTTCCAAATTTTGAAGTTGTTGGTAGACATGGGATCATATGTAAAGTGTCAGATGGCAGTGGTGTAGAAAGAAAACTTCCAAGAATTATTTCATAAGTGATGTAAAGGCTATGCTACAAACACAAAGTATTTTTGCAGCACAGTTATGTTCCATCCTTTCCTCCATATTTTCGAGTTTCCTTTTTTGCATAGGTGGAAATTGAAGTTTTTATGGATTATCACTGCATGCCACATGTACACTAGTAAATTTGTTTGAAGATAAGCATTAATTATTAAGGGCCTTGAAAGGAGGAACCTTGTCTCCTAGTTTTTAGGACAGTTAGGTCATGACTGAGTAGGTTTTGCAACAGCACTATGGACATCATCAAGTTCGAAGACATGGTTTGGAAGTTGATTAAAGAATGTATTGAAGTCATAGGTTAGGTTGTTGAAAGCATGTTTTAGGAGTTTCACTCCTATTTGTATTAGGATTCTTAAAGGCAGTTAGCTGTCAAGCTGTAATTAAGTAGTTTGTTTGATGAATAGATAGGTGTCAAAGTTAGGAATTCAAATTCCTCCAAAGATCGATCATAGTATCCAAAGTTGTAAAGCTCTATATAAAGCTTCAGAATCGAATTTCTCAGGGTTGGTAATTTCATTAGTAAAAGAAAGTTGTGTTATTGTAAAAAACTGTGGTTTTTCAAACTTAATACAGAGACCAGTTTGACTACTCAAGATTCACAAGGAGTTTTTGTGTTTGATGTTCTTATGGCCTTCTACAATTACTTATTTGCAGTAGTATGAGCTTGTGATACTTAGAATTCATTGGAAAATGCTCTAACTTCCTTCACATGCTTGTAGAATGTGTGGATTCACTATGTTACTATTTTATTTAGAAACCTAAACTCTAAGTGCCTTGACTTCCATGTTTTGCTAATCATGTTGTTTTGTTCAAGACTATCTTGACTCCATAGCCCAATAGATGTTTTCTAATCTTTTATTCAACCAGTCAACCAGTTATACATTTGTGCATTTTTTTCTGAGAGTTAGCCATGTAATCATTAATCAAAAATCTTAAACCTATTGTGATAGCCCTCTCAGGTTGAGGAGGCTAAGCCTCCACCAAAATATTGGTTTGAAAGAGTTACTCAGAGTCTACTTGATCAGTAGCCTATCAGGGTCAGATTTTGTGATAACAGAATATATCGGTTACCAAGGAGTTCTCCCAACACATCTCCTTCCACTGCTACCTATAAAATTGGTTTCAATCAATTTTGTGAGAGTTTTTTAGATGGAAAAACTCAACTATGTTTACCACAATTTATTTTATACACAATACTACTAAAGTAGTTATGGATTATATCACCCATTATTCATTTTATTTGAAGAATGCATGTTCTTCCCCCGCATTCTTCCAAGCCTTTGTGTTCTTGTTGAACACTTACTTCCTGTAGTTTCTCTACATACAAGAAGCCAATGAGTACTTTTTCCAAATGAATATGTACAAAATATCATAATAGGTTAGCTTACACATAACCATCATAATCATATGTTTTCATCGGAATCATAATCACATATATACAAAACTGCAATTAAAACATCGTTATGTATTCTTAGATCACTTCTTAGCATCCTTCTTTTGTGCACACTCCAGGTCGGTTTCCATGCCATACAACCACCTAGTGTCTTCGTGCATACCTACACATATTGTGTATTACACACATAAATACAAATTTCTTACACTATTTGGCAACGCATGCATTCATATTGGTACCATATGTATCACTTGTACATAGTACCATCTATACCATTGGTACACCATACCAATGTCCGTAGAATCACCTGCACGACATATACTTTATCCATATGTTTCCAACCATGTTAGTATTATGTCAAAAATTCCTTCTTTACCTTTAAGTAAGTGGAACAAATAGTGCTCACTTTATAAGGAATTTCATGGACCTGTTCCATTTCTGCAACCAATGAAAGTTTTATGTCATATTATTCAAGTGCTTTTATTTAGAAATCATTTTCCTATGTCATGTGGTTGCAACAATATCAACATAATAGTATCATAATGGTCATGATGCATACTACAACTCAATCATACCCATAAATTTTAGTTTTGGGATTAAATTTGTCACCTATACTAGGTTTTAAAGATAATGGAATATACCTTCCGCTTAATTATAAAGCAGACTATTAACTATGATACTCAATCTATCACATATATTTGAAGTCTAATAACCATCTTAGCTTGTATTTAACCAAGATTTTTTTTTTTGGTTCTTAACAATTATTCCACACTTAAAAAAATCATATCATATGATTTACTATGGCTCTTTGTACCTTTTCCAGCACCTTATTGGTTATGAAGAATTTTTTGTAGGTATAAACATCATTGAATAAACAACATGCATCTCCATACATCTCCCACATAGGAGTTATAAGTGAAAGCTATAATATTCACAACTTCATATCCTTTTATGTGAGGGTGTGACCCCAAAGTATTTACATGTTAATACTTTAAATTACCCTTAACCTAAGAGATCAGTTAACCTCTCTTATCTTACGTGATGTATGTGTTATCTTAGTGCTAACACTAGATCTTTAGATCATCATCAGCAGTAATTATGCAAAACCTTTTTGCTTTACCCAATATCTACTTACTAATTCGGAGTCATGTTGCTAATATGGTGTATAAACAAAGTCTGCTCAAAATTGGTCTAAAGCATCAAGCCCCATTCTTTGTACTTTTCTTATATAGAGTAGAATCACACAGTTCATTTTACTCTTATTACTTCTCATAAGAAGTACATTTGTGAGATCCAAATTCATTTTGCATATTGGAAAGGTTCATGTTTGTGAGATGTTACCCCAAGAACCACATTTATATATGCACAAACATGCATAGTAAGGTACGCCTTTAATGATCCAATATATTTTACTTATGTATGCATTAGAATTACATGAAACAAAGCTTATTAACCATGGAACTTAAAAGCACATAAAGCAATGCTGAAATAGCAAGGTAAGAATGAAACCATGACACAAAGATTTGATTACGGAGTTCATCCAATTTGGACTAAGTCTTTAGGCCTTGCTGAATAGTGGGGAGGCCTTCATTAATTAAGTGGAATAAAAAAGAGAAAACGATACAAGAAACATTCCTTTACAATCCTTACATCTCCAAGATGGAAGATGGACGAGGAATGAAGAGCCCGGCTTCAGAAACAGATAGTACCACTGAAATCTTGGCGCAAAATCATACAACATCAACTATCCGAAAACCCAATTCAGATAATTGTGCTTTCTACACCATCTCGGAACCTCCCTACTGCTCAAGGAAAGGTCTCGGCCTACTGCTGTCGAGCTATAAAAAGGGTCTCTTTCACCTCTAATTACCTCACATTAGTTTGTCAATCCAGGATCGTTTTGTTATTTCAAAGAGTGTCTCAGTCTGAGGCTATCATTTGCCAGAGTAATGCTAGTAGTACAGTTCTAAAAAATACAAGAGTAAACGGATGCTTGTTTATTTGAAAGACTAAACCATACATTCAGAAAACTAAGCAATTTATCAGTTAAGGGTTCAGTAGCAATAACTCATCCCTTTGTAAACTGATGAGCCAAAATAAATCAAGGAACAGATCGTTGATCTGGTGGCCGGACAGTAAATGTTAACACCCGCTACAGTCTTAGATCGTTCTTCACACCAAAGTAACAATAACGTAAATGACAGGAAATGGAACGGCAGATGAGAAATGGAAAAACAAATAAGAAATGGAACAACAAACCTAAAATGGAACAACAAATAGGAAATCGTAACAGCAATCAAGTCTAATAAGAAACAACACCTTAGTCTACAAGATCAAATGCAATAATCATATCCTATAGGAATCAAATGGCAATCCTCCACTTTTAAGGATGAATCGAACAACACACAGAAATGGAACATCACTGATTAATAACAGACTATAGAACAACGCTTGAAAGCCACTCACACATGCACACAACACATCTTAATAGTAATCTGGTTCTGGTAATCCGGTTGTCAATCTTAGTTATAAATAATATGACTGTATTTCAAAATGGAACAACAATATTTATAGATTCAACAATCGCAAGGAACATAATCCCGAAGATGAGTTTAGTAATATCAATGAATAAGTGTACACACATATATGCTGTAATTGAACGGAAACAATATTCTGTAAAGACCGGCAATTTTATATCAACATTTAAAGGAACATTAATACGTTGCAAAGTTAATACAATGGTTCTGTTCTTCCGAAATGATATTACTCAATAAATCAAACATAACAGATCTTGCGATGCGAACTAACAAAACATATCAGATTACCAAATAATGCTGATAAGCAAACCACGCATAAACCCAAAGTAGTAGTACAAGAGTAAGTGTTCCTCCACGGTCGGGCCCTTAGCCTCTCGGGGTACACCTCTTGAGGTTAATCCAGAATCGAAGATGAAATATCAACCGAGTTCATATTAATGCATAGGACAAAATTACAGAGGCTCACTTCTCAATCGAGAGTCGATGATCAAAGTCTTAACTTTAAGAAAAATTACATAAAAACATAATAGACTCCCCGAGCTAACAATGTTGCCCCTTTTTATAATGGTGAAGGCGGAGATGTTTAGGTACAAAAATAGTAAAGCAGCGATCCCTCAGGATCAAAGGATCCTGAGGGATTCGTCGAACCGTTAGTCCTCAGTTATCTCTTTACTTTCTTGTGCCGAACCGATATCTCCATTTCCTTTCCAGGGCTGATACGCTTCGATTTGGTTTGCCATGTTCGTATACGGTTCCCCGTCAAAGGGACATCAGTTAACCCGATGTTGTCCTTTCCTTTGGAACAATAGTCTTTCGTTTTTCCTTCTTCCTGCATAAGAAAATGACAATTGTCAATGTTTTCATTTTGCACATTAATCTTACAGGTTTTATTACAATTCCTTATCACCTACCTAGTTCATGATGGGAAAGGTTTGTTAGTTTTAATGAAAATATGTTGAAATAATTATCAAAAACATACCTTCTTTAGCACTCCACACACCCCCCTGCTTACCCTTTTTCATGTCCTCATGAAAAAATTGTAGCTGACATGTAAGGAAGTGAGAGAGTAGGTTGGAGATGGAATCTCATGTTGAGGTCTACATCCATGATGCATAACTAGGTGTTCAAAGAATGGCCTGTCTGACCCTCAGGCATCTCGTATAGGCCCTAGTACCTAGGTGCAGGGTGCCAAATAATTTTACTCTGGAACCTATATCCTAACCAGGATGGCCTTGTCCTCAAAATGGTTTCGCCATAGAGGTGCAAGCGGTTGGCGGCTAACTAAATGGTTCCGTGAGTTGGATATTCGTATTAGAGATCTGGTATCGAAACTTAGCTGCATCAATGGCAAGGTCTTTAATAGTGAAAAGGTATTCTATTCCCTACTGATTGATTGCTGTATGGATGGGTCCTAATGCTTCAATTATGCCTGGAGTCCCCATGAGGTTCCTATGTTCCCTCCACAACTGTACTGGATCCCTAGGCTCAGCTCTTACCCACAAGTCTAATCCATTTTCTTGCCTTTGGAAAGCATTATAGGCTTTAAGAAATTTAATTTGATTAACCCCAAATGAAATAAATTCCTGTAATTGGATATCCCCAACAAAAGGGCCGAGCTTCAGCTCAGTATCTTGGTCTAACACAAGGTTATGCAAATAAAACTCACACAGTAATCTTTGAACTTTTACCTTGTAGTGCTTACAACAGTTTATAAAATCATCGATGGTATTAATTTGTATAGGGGCGCCTGCTTTAATAGCCTTTATTTTCAATTGCAAATATCGTTCCATTAAAAACAAGGCATAATTCTTAGTAGGGGATCTACATGCTAGGACATCATTGTACAAAGAACATAATGTATCCATTTGTTTGATAACTATATCTAACCTAGTAGTTACCTTCGCGACATTCTCTTCTTCCCTTTACCACCCTTCAAAGGCCTGTCTTTCGGATAGATTCACATTCCTTAGGTGTTGCTGTAGTTCTTCATACCTTTCTTGAGGAACCATTTGTTCTATGAGCTTTTCTGCTACTTGCTGAGCTTGTGTCAAACCCTCTCGTAGGGTTATCGTCCTTGGATCGCTATCCCAAATGGTAGTGGAGACTGGGAGGTTTACTTGGATTTTCCTATTGCATTTTTTCGTGGCTTGCATTCGTTCAGGGGATTGTGCCTCCGTCTGTACTTCTTTGTCATAGGCCAATACATTATGGGTAACAGTCAAATGTTGTTCCTTTTGATGGTGAACAACAGACTGTTCCTCAACAACATTTGGAACAGCAGATCGCTTTTTGACAGGGTTTTGAACAACAGGATGGGATCTGGTCCTTCAAACCTTTTTCTTGAGAGGTTTTGCTATAATGGTTGCATGTCTCCCCCCCGTAGTCCTTTTTACCCTTTTTTCTATTTTCAAAATCCTGATCTGTTGTCGAAGCTGAACTATTACATTCAGTAGTCTTTGTTGTTCTTTCCGTAATCTCTTAATTTCCTCAATTTCCTTAGAAGGAACAACAAACTGTTTACTGTGGCCTGGAATATGATCTCGATCAATTCCCTAATTTTCTCTTTGGGGTGCTTCTTCGTTGCTCTGCTCTGGTTGCTCAAGGGCAAGAACCCTGGCTGGTTCTATTATTTCTTGGGTGACTTCTTTTTCTGCCTCCCCTTCTTCCGGAATTTCTTCTGGTGTAGTCTGGATAGGAACGGATTGTTCATGTTCTGCATCACTTCTCTCCCCTGTCATATTTTCATCATGAACATGCTGACTCTCCTCTTCTACCTCCTTGGCATGTAATTCTTTAGGTGAATTTCTATCCTGAGCAGTGTTCTTTTGGTTCTTCTTCAACATGGAGATCTGGTGGGCTGCAAGGTTGGCCATATTCACCCATATTGGCCAACATTTTGGCCAATTCATCTTCTCTCAATAGATTCTGCAATGTGTTGCCTTCATGCTGTTCTGTTACCTCCTCTTTCTCAGGTTGCTCGGTTTCTTCCTCCATTTCTCCTTCCTCATTTCCCTTTATTCCTTTGTCATTTTTGGTTGATCCACACAAGAATTAGGGAACATTATCTTATGTCTACTATAGCTAGCATGATCAAGAATCATGACCATACTCCTACAGTAACCCTGTCATGAACCAATAACTGAACGAGCCTTAATGAATGAAAATCATCTGATCATGCATGATGTAAATATCAAATACCCTGAACCCCTAGACTCTACTGTTTCAAACCAAAATCATTCCTCATACCCAATCAGTAAGTCTACTACCTCTTCTTGCTCAGGTTGCTCGGTTTCTTCCTCCATTTCTCCTTCCTCATTTCCCTACATTCCTTTGTCATTCTCTTCTCCTTCTAATCATGGGTGTTGCTTATCCCCTAAATCATTTACCTCTATTGGTTGGCTGGTATCTCCTTGGGACTTTTCCATCCTCCCTTTAATCCTTGCTAATCGGACCGATTTCCTTCGTTTTTCTGGACACTCAGGTGTACTGGTGGCATGTTTACATTTTGGGGATGGTGTGGTCAATCCCCCATTCTATCATGGAAATTAGCTCTTCCCAGCTGCTTTGTTGCTGGGTAAGGCTATGGCTAACTATTAACCGTATCAACCCATGGTGACTGACAACTGATTCTACATGCTGCACCTTTTTCATGCTCCGTGCAACATCATGAAGTAATGAATTTAAAAGTGCTGGTAAATTTACAAAGCATTTTTGCTTTAATACAGCTAAGAGTTTAAGGTGTCGTGGTCTTACCACGTCTTTTCTGCCTTCACAGGTGATGTAGCTCTGAATGGTCTTCGCCAATTCCGCCCACGGTTCTCCTAATACTGCCGATATCTCCATTTCCTTTCCAGGACTGATACGCTTCGATTTGGCTTGCCTTGTTTGTATACGGTTCCCCGTCAAAGGGACATCAGTTAACCCAGCGTTGTCCTTTCCTTTGGAACAGTAGTCTTTCGTTTTTCCTTCTTCCTGCATAAGAAAATGACAATTGTCAATGTTTTCATTTTGCACATTAATCTTACAGGTTTTATTACAATTCCTTATCACCTACCTAGTTCATGATGGGACAGGTTTGTAAGTTTTAATGAAAAGATGCTGAAATAATTATAAAAAACATACCTTCTTTAGCACTCCACACACCCCCGTACTTACCCTTTTTCATGTCCTCATGAAAAAATTGTAGCTGACATGTAAGGAAATGAGAGAGTAGGTTGGAGATGGAATGTCATGTGGAGGTCTACATCCATGATGCATAACTAGGTGTTCAAAGAATGGTCTGTCTGACCCTCAAGCATCTTGTACAGGGCCTGGTACCCAGGTGCAGGGTGCCAAATAATTTTACTCTGGAACCTATATCCTAACCAGGATGGCCCTGCCCTAAAAATGGTTTCGCCATAGAGGTGCAAGCGGTTGGCAGCTAACGTAGAATGGTTCCCTGAGTTGGATATTCAGATTAGAGATCTGGTATCGAAACTTAGCCGCATCAATGGAGAGGTCTTTAGTAGTGAAAAGGTATTCTATTCCCTGCTGATTGATTGTTGTATGGATGGGTCCTAATGCTTCAATTATGCCTGGAGTCCCCATGAGGTTCCTATGTTCCCTCCACAACTGTACTCGATCACTAGGCTCAGCTCTTACCCACAAGTGTAATCCATTTTCTTGCATTTGGAAAGCATTATAGGCTTTAAGCCATTTAATTTGATTAACCCCACATGAAATAAATTCCTGTAATTGGATATCCCCAACAAAATGGCTGAGCTTCAGCTCAGTATCTTGGTCTAACACAAGGTTATGCAAATAAAACTCACACAGTAATCTTTGAACTTTTACCCTGTAGTGCTTACAACAGTTTATAAAATCATCGATGGTATTAATTTGTATAGGGGCGCCTGCTTTAACAACCTTTATTTTCAATTGCAAATATCGTTCCATTAAAAACAAGGCATAATTCTTAGTAGGGGCTCTACATGCTAGGACGTCATTGTACAAAGAACATAATGTATCCATCTGCTTGATAACTATATCTAACCTATGAGTTACCTTCGCGACATTCTCTTCTTCACTTCACCACCCTTCATAGGCCTATCTTTTGGATAGATTCACGTTCCTTAGCTGTTGCTGTAGTTCTTCATACATTTCTTGAGGAACCATTTGTTCTATGAGGTTTTCTGCTGCTTGCTGAGCTTGTGTCAAACCCTCTCGTAGGGTTACCGTCCTTGGATCACTATCCCAAATGGTAGTGGAGACCGGGAGGTTTACTTTGATTTTCCTATTGCATTTTTTCATGGCTTGCATTCCTTCAGGGGACTGTGCCTCCATCTGTACTTCTTTGTCATAGGCCAATACATTATGGATAACAGTCAAATGTTGTTCCTTTTGATGTTGAACAACAAACTGTTCCTCAACAACATTTGGAACAGTAGATCGCTTTTTGACACGGTTTTGAACAACAGGATGGGATCTGGTCCTTCGAACCTTTTTCTTGAGAGGTTTTGTTATAATGGTTGCATGTCTCCCCCCCGAAGTCCTTTTTACCCATTTTTCTGTTTTCAAAATCGCGATCTGTTGTCGAAGCTGAACTATTACATTCAGTAGTATTTGTTGTTCTTTCCGTAATCTCTTAATTTCCTCAATTTCCTTAGAAGGAACAACAGACTGTTTACTATGGCCTGGACTATGATCTGGATCAATTCCCTGATTTTCTCTTTGGGGTGCTTCTTCGTTGCTCTGCTCTGGTTGCTCAAGGGCAAGAACCCTGGCTGGTTCTATTATTTCTTGGGTGACTTCTTTTTCTGCCTCCCCTTCTTCCGGAATTTCTTCTGGTGTAGTCTAGATAGGAATGGATTGTTCCTGTTCTGCATCACTTCTCTCCCCTGTCATATTTTCATCATGAACAGGCTAACTCTCCTCTTCTACCTCCTTGGCATGTAATTCTTCATGTGAATTTCTATCCTGAGCAGTGTTCTTTTGGTTCTTCTTCAACATGGAGATCTGGTGGGTTGGAAGGTTGGACATATTCGCCCATATTGGCCAACATTTTGGCCAATTCATCTTCTCTCAATAGATTCTGCAATGTGTTGCCTTCATGCTGTTCTGTTACCTCCTCTTGCTCAAGTTGCTCGGTTTCTTCCTCCATTTATCCTTCCTCATTTCCCTCTATTCCGTTGTCATTTTTGGTTGGTCCACACAAGAATTAGGGAACATTATCTTATGTCTACTATAGCTAGCATGACCAAGAATCATGACCATACTCCTACAGTAACCCTGTCATGAACCAATAACTGAACGAGCCTTAATGAATGGAAATCATCTGATCATGCATAATGTAAAGATCAAATACCCTGAACCCCTAGACTCTACTGTTTCAAACCAAAATCATTCCTCATACCCAATCAGTAAGTCTACTACCATAGTTGCATGCAATTTTAACATGGGTATCTTAGGGATTGTGCAAAATTAGTCAAAATAGCAGCATTGGATGCATAACATAAATAACCTGCCCCATAATTTATCCAATTGATTCTTAAGCATCGTTAATAAGTTTACATAGCAGTTGAAGCCTGGTTATCCACTACCTTAACAAGACAGGATAACACCAATACTGCAGAAGATCCACATAGTATGTCTCTTCAATAACCTTAACTAGAATTGCATTGATGTGACATAATTTTCATATGCATACATAAAAGGATCTCATAAATGCCATTAACACATGTACATATAATTATGTATAATAGTCACATGCAATTCCTTTAATCATTCACATCTCAAGGAAAACTCATGAAAATTCTCACATAGGCTAAATTAGTTTGAAACATAGAGGGTAAGAAACCAACATACAGTACACCCCATGTAGGTGAATCCAAATAGATCAGAAGAGAGAACACCACTTTGAAAATGGAGCACCACCAGCCAACCATGAATCACCTTTGATTCCCCCCGAGCTAAGGCTCTTGCCATGGATCAACTGCCCGAGTTCATCTATGAAATGGGTATTTAATACCCTCTCTCATCATATGGTTTCCTTTAGTGGCATCCCAATTTTATGGATATTTTTATCCATTTTCCTAGGCCTTTCTAAAAAAATATCGCCTTTCTCTCCGGCAAGGCTACTCCTCATAAAAGCTTGCCTTTCTCTCCCGCACAACTTTTATGTTTTTATTGATGGATATTTATCTCCAATCCATCTAGCTTATCTATAATTACATCTAGAAGCTTTATTATGAAAAAATTATCCAATCCCATTCCTCAATGGGATTTGGAAAGAATCTCATCTCTTGGTATCTCACTTTTCTGAGTGACTAGTTTATTATTTTATTTCATAATTAATTTTCATATTACATATCATATCTAGATTTCCTCAGCTTAGGTTTGCAATAGTTTGAAACACAAGGGAGGGGTGTTACATACACCCCCCTTAAATTTACACCATCCTGGGTGTATTACCCCATCTTCATTGATAAGTAGCTATCTCTAAGTTCACAGACTCTCCTGCCCTGGTTATCTGATGTAGATCTTCTGATAGAATACTTTGTCACCAAAATAAGAGTTTACATTTTTCCTAGTCATGGTCTTAGATAAGTGTCAAGTCACCATATGTTAATGAGTAGGTGATAGGTTAGGAGACTCAAAGTTTTCATTTTTCATATCCAAATAAAGTCCAACAGCCTTATTCCATGTTTCATGAGTCTTACATTCTTTTTAAAAACTCATAGCTTAAACCATTTTGAATTTTTTTTGGAATTAGCCCCAAAACCACATTTTCGTAGCACAGATAGTGTAAAATGTATGTTTTGCACTATGAAAACGGTGCTCTTTTCGTAGCACTTTCCCAGCGCGCTACGAAATCGCGGATTCGTTGAACATTTTTGTCAAACATCAATCCGTTAAGTTTTCGTTAAAATTCTCATTATTAGGTGTCAGGTAGGAGTCATTCCTTAATCATGCCACCATCCAAACACATCATTTTGAATTTAGGGCTCATTATGAAAGATATTTTCAAATTCAAAAGGGATGGCTAGCCTCATCGTTTTAGTTTACATGCAAACCCTCAAACAGAATTGTTTCTCGAATGGTAAGCTTTGGTAATTCTTCACCAAGGTTTCTTTCATCCACAATTCAAGTGAGGATGACCACCATAGGCAAGCGAGGCCGATCAATATATTTTCAACCGAGGTCGGTCTTGTTATAGGAATTCATAAGGAAAGATGATAGAGGAGAAGAAAATTCATATGTCTAGTCATTGTTGAAGAACAGAGCTTGAAAGCACTGAGGTCTTAGTCAAAGATAAATCAGTTGTAGAATCCTTCAAGAAAGTAGGATGTTGGAAGTTTTGTAAAAAACTGTAGGGTGGACACACTCTAGTGACAAAGGAATTTGCACTAAACTTCACTGGCTTAAGCACAAAGGTCGGAATCCTGAACTTGCAAATTTCTCCAGAGGTCATAGCTTTGGTGACAGAGATTCCTAGGGGGCAAGAGGTATGGTTCAAAAAATTTAGATTCGACATGGAACCTTGTAAGGTGTTTCTAAAGCTAGAGTTTGTAGAAACAAACTTAACTAAGGAATTTCCCAGTAGCTACATCAAGGACAACTATGCCAACTTGCTCTTCAATATTCAACATTATTTCACCTATGAAGGAAGATATCAGAAGGTCAATTGATATCATTTTAAACTCCTATTACTTTTTACTGGTATGATTTCTTTAGATTTGCATTACTTCTTATATCAAAACATAGCTAAGATGGCAGATAAAGTACAATTGAAATCTCAAGGATGTGAAACTTCCCTGTTTCATCATCGTCTAATTAAACTAATAGTTCTGCTTGAACTCAAAGGGATTAACAAATAATGGTCTTCCTTTTTTTTTATGTGACTTTGGAGAAGAAAATCAAGGTGTAGACATTAGTCCTAGGGTTAAAGGAACTCCATCAGCAGAAACCAACAAGTCTATAATGTCTAGGGAAAAAAGATTTGTTAAATTGAAATCTAGGAATCAGGTGAAAGAGCAAGTAGGCAAAACACTAGTAGTTATTCTTGAAACTCCCAATTATATAAAGGAAAAGATATTTGAGGTTAAAGGAATGACACAAAAACAATCAACTAACAAACCAGTTCAAAGGAGATTGACTAGAAGTCAAATTGCAAAGGAGAAAGGTAAATCAGTGATCTCAAGAGAAGGTTCAAGCTTGAAGGGTGATTTAAATGATATTTTAAAAGCCATTGATATTGTAGAATCGCCTTTGGTGCTGGAAAATGTCCTAGAATTGGGTCAAGAAAAGTCGAATAAAATGAAACCCTCCAAGAAACTGAAATTTGAGGATGATGTTACAACATTTGTTTTCAAACCCAAAAAACCCTTAACCAGGTAATCCAAAAAGATGCAAGAGTGAAATGTTGAGTTAGGGAGAACGGAAGAAGCATCTGCTGCTCAAGACGAGTTGATAGAGTTTCCGTCTCCAAGACCTGAAGGTGACAGAAACACAGTTCCTACCACTCAAACAGAAAAAGTATGTTACGAGGTTATGGAATAAAAGTTAACAGCTGCTAACAATGAAATTGTTAGAGTAAGAGTGAGAGAAAGAGGGCATGGTGTCGAAAGGACAAATTTCAAAAGGATGAAGGCTCTCTGGGAACTTGAAATGGTGTCCAAACTAGAAATAGTAAACAATGAAACTCAGTAATTTACGTGGATTGTTCCTGCAATAAAAGAAGCCAGATTTGTAAGGAGGATTAATGCTTAGCTGAGAGCTACAAACAGAGGTTTGAAGAGACAAATCAAATACCTATAAATACAAGTAATCGAATCTAGAAAAGGGTCTACAACAATAATGAAACAGGGTGATGAAAAAGGGCACTAAAGGATGCATATTAAAACAGTTTTGGCACATAAAAAGAGTTTTGGCCTATAAAAGGAAGAAAAACTATGAAGAAGAACATATTATAAGGGTAAGTGGTTTGATTTTTGGTTGATCATATCAGTCTTCATCAAATTTTGAAAAAATCTCAAACTGCAGATTTTTGAAGGCCGTGCTGAAAAAGAGTACACACAGCAGTTTCATAGCGCGCTACGAAACTACTGAAGATGATCATTTAGCACTTATGGATGCTTTCCAGAGGTAAGGTTTGATTAGTTCCAAATTTTGAAGTTGTTGGTACACATGGGATCATATGTAAAGTGTCAGATGGCAGTGGTGTAGAAAGAAAACTTCCAAGAATTATTTCATAAGTGATGTAAAGGCTATGCTACAAACACAAAGTATTTTTGCAGCACAGTTATGTTCCATCCTTTCCTCCATATTTTCGAGTTTCCTTTTTTGCATAGGTGGAAATTGAAGTTTTTATGGATTATCACTGCATGCCACATGTACAATAGTAAATTTGTTTGAAGATAAGCATTAATTATTAAGGGCCTTAAAAGGAGGAACCTTGTCTCCTAGTTTTTAGGATAGTTAGGTCATGACTGAGTAGGTTTTGCAACAACACTATGGACATCATCAAGCTCGAAAAAATGGTTTGGCAGTTGATTAAAGAATGTATTGAAGTCATAGGTTAGGTTGTTGAAAGCATGTTTTAGGAGTTTCACTCCTATTCGTATTAGGATTCTTAAAGGCAGTTAGCTGTCAAGTTGTAATTAAGTATTTTGTTTGATGAATAGATAGGTGTCAAAGTTAGGAATTCGAATTCTTCCAAAGATTGATCACAGTATCCAAAGTTGTAAAACTCTATATAAAGCTTCAGAATCAAATTTCTCAGGGTTGGTAATTTCATTAGTAAAAGAAATTTATGTTATTGTAAGAAACTGTGGTTTTTCAAACTTAATACAGAGACCAGTTTGACTACTCAAGATTCACAAGGAGTTTTTGTGTTTGATGTTCTTATGGCCTTCTACAATTACTTATTTGCAGTAGTATGAGCTTGTGATACTTAGAATTCATTGGAAAATGCTCTAACTTCCTTCACATGCTTGTAGAATGTGCGGATTCACTATGTTACTATTTTCTTTAGAAACCTAAACTCTAAGTGCCTTGACTTCCATGTTTTGCTGATCATGTTGTTTTGTTCAAGACTATCTTGACTACATATCCCAATAGATGTTTGCTAATATTTGATTCAACCAGTCAACCAATTATACATTTGTGCATTTTTTTCTGAGAGTTAGCCATCTAATCATTAATAAAAAATCTTAAACCTATTGAGATAGCCCTCTGAGGTTGAGGAGGCTAAGCCTCCACCAAAATATTGGTTTGAAAGAGTTACTCAGAGTCTACTTGATCAGTAGCCTATCAGGGTCAGATTTTGTGATAACAGAATATATCGGTTACCAAGGAGTTCTCCCAACACATCTCTTTCCACTGCTACCTGTAAAATTGGTTTCAATCAATTTTGTGAGAGTTTTTTAGATGCAAAAACTCAACTATGTTTACCAAAATTTATTTTATACACAATACTACTAAAGTAGCTATGGATTATATCACTCATTATTCATTTTATTTGAAGAATGCATGTTCTTCCCCCGCATTCTTCCAAGCCTTTGTGTTCTTGTCGAACACTTACTTCCTGTAGCTTCTCTACATACAACAAGCCAATGAGTACGTTTTCCAAATGAATATGTACAAAATATCATAATAGGTTAGCTTACACATAACCATCATAATCATATGTTTTCATCGAAATCATAATCACATATATACAAAACTGCAATTAAAACATTGTTACGTATTCTTAGATCACTTCTTAGCTTACTTCTTTTGTGCACACTCCAGGTCGGTTTCCATGCCATACAACCACCTAGTGTCTTCGTGCATACCTACACATATTGTTTATTACACATATAAATACAAATTTCTTACACTATCCGGCAACACATGCATTCATATTGGTACCATATGTATCACTTGTATGTAGTACCATCTATACCATTGGTACACCATGCCAATGTCCGTAGAATCACTTGCACGACATATACTTTATCCATATGTTTCCAACCATGTTAGTATTATGTCAAAAATTCCTTCTTTACCTTTAAGTAAGTGGAACAAATAGTGCTCACTTTATAAGGAATTTCATGGACCTGTTCCATTTCTGCAACCAGTTGAAGTTTTATATCATATTATTCAAGTGCTTTTATTTAGAAATCATTTTCCTATGTCATGTGGTTGCAACAATATCAACATAATAGTATCATAATGGTCATGATGCATACTACAACTCAATCATACTCATAAATTTTAGTTTTGGGATTAAATTTGTCACCTATACTAGGTTTTAAAGATAATGGAATATACCTTCCGCTTAATTATAAAGCAGGCTATTAACTTCGCTTGTATTTAACCAAGATTTTTTTGTTTGGTTCTTAACAATTATTCCACACTTAAACAAATCATGTCATATGATTTACTATGGCTCTTTGTACCTTTTCCAGCACCTTATTGGTTACGACGAAATTTTTGTAGGTATAAACATCATTGAATAAACAACATGAATCTCCATACATCTCCCACATAGGAGTTATAAGTGAAAGCTATAATATTCACAACTTCATATCCTTTTATGTGAGGGTGTAACCCCAAAGTATTTACATGTTAATACTTTAAATCACCCTTAACCTAAGAGATCAGTTAACCTCTCTTATCTTACGTGATGTATGTGTTATCTTAGTGCTAACACTAGATCTTTAGATCATCATCGACAGTAATTATGCAAAACCTTTTTGCTTTACCCAATATCTGCTTACTAATTCAGAGTCATGTTGCTAATATGGTGTATAAACACAGCCTGCTCAAAATTGGTCTAAAGCATCAAGCCCCATTCTTTGTACATTGCTTATATAGAGTAGAATCACAAAGTTCATTTTACTCTTATTACTTCTCATAAGAAGTACAATTTTGAGATCCAAATTCATTTTGCATATTGGAAAGGTTCATGTTTGTGAGATGTTACCCCAAGAACCACATTTATATATGCACAAACATGCACAGTAAGGTACACCTTTAATGATCCAATATATTTTACTTATGTATGCATTAGAATTACATGAAACAAAGCTTATTAACCATGGAGCTTAAAAGCACATAAAACAATGCAGAAATAGCAAGGTAAGAATGAAACCATGACACAAAGATTTGATTACAGAGTTCATCCAATTTGGACTAAGTCTTTGGGCCTTGCTGAATAGTGGGGAGGCCTTCATTAATTAAGTGGAATAAAAAGAGATAACGATACAAGCAACATTCCTTTACAATCCTTCAATCTCCAAGATGGAAGATGGAGGAGGAATGAAGAGCCCGGCTTCAGAAACAGATAATACCACTGAAATCTTGGTGCAAAATCATTCAAAATCAGCTATCTGAAAACCCAATTCAGATAATTGTGCTTTCTACACCATCTCAGAACCTCCCTACTGCTCAAGGAAAGGTCTCAACCTACTGCTATCGAGCTATAAAAAGGGTCTCTTTCACCTCTAATTACCTCACATTAGTTTGTCAATCCAGGAGCGTTTGGTTATTTCAAAGAGTGTCTCAGTCTGAGGCTATCATTTGCTAGAGTAATGCTAGTAGTACAGTGCTAAAAAATACAAGAGTAAACGGATGCTTGTTTACAACAAACTACTTTGAAAGACTAAACCATACATTCAGAAAACTAAGCAATTTATCAGTTAAGGGTTCAGTAGCAATAACTCATCCCTTTGTAAACTGATGAGCCAAAATAAATCAAGGAACATATCATTGATCTGATGGCCGGACATTAAATGTTAACACCTGCTACAGTCGTAGATCGTTCTTCACACCAAAGTAACAATAATGTAAATGACAGGAAATGGAACGGCAGATGAGAAATGGAAAAACAAATAAGAAATGGAACAACAAACCTAAAATGGAACAACAAATAGGAAATCATAATAGCAATCAATTCTAATAAGCAACAACACCTTAGTCTACAAGATCAAATGCAATAATCATATCCTATAGGAATCAAATCGCAATCCTCCACTTTTAAGGATGAATCTAACAACACACAGAAATGGAACATCATTGATTAATAACAGACTATAGAATAGTGCTTGAAAGCCACTCACACATGCACACAACACACCTTAATAGTAATCTGGTTCTGGTAATCCAGTTCTCAATCCTAGTTATAAAGAATATGACTGTATTTCAGAATGGGACAACAATATCTATAGATTCAACAATCGCAAGGAACATAATCCCGAAGATGAGTTTAGTAATATCAATGAATAAGTGTACACACAGATACGCTGTAATTGAACGACAACAGTATTTTGTAAAGACCGGCAATATTATATCAACATTTAAAGGAACAGTAATACGTTGCAAAGTTAAAACATTGGTTTTGTTCTTGCGAAATGATATTACTCAATAAATCAACATAAAAAATCTTGCGATGCGAACTAACAGAACATATCAGATTACCAAATAATGCTGATAAGCAAACCACGCATAAACCAAAAGTAGTAGTACAAGAGTAAGTGTTCCTCCAAGGTCGGGCCCTTAGCCTCTCGGGGTACACCTCTGGAAGTTATTCCAGAATCGAAGATGAAATATCAACTGAGTTCGTATTAAAGCATAGGACAAAATTACAAAGGCTCACTTCTCAATCGAGATTCGATGATCAAAGTCTTAACTTTAAGAAAAATTACATAAAAACATAATAGACTCCCCGAGCTAACAGTGTTGCCCCTTTTTATAATGCTGAAGGCATAGATGTTTAGGTACAAAAATAGTTAAAGCAGCGATCCCTCGGGATCAAAGGATCCTGAGGGATTCGTCGAACCGTTAGTCCTCAGTTATCTCTTTACTTTCTTGTGCCGAGCTGATATCTCCATTTCCTTTCCAGGGCTAATACGCTTCGATTTGGTTTACCTTGTTTGTATACGGTTCCCCGTCAAAGGGACATCAGTTAAACCGGTGTTTTCCTTTCCTTCGGAACAGTAGTCTTTTGTTTTTCCTTCTTCCTGCATAAGAAAATGACAATTGTCAATGTTTTCATTTTGCACATTAATCTTACAGGTTTTATTACAATTCCTTATCACCTACCTAGTTCATGATGGGACAAGTTTGTAAGTTTTAATGAAAAGATGCTGAAATAATTATCAAAAACATACCTTCTTTAGCACTCCACACACCCCCCTGCTTACCCTTTTTCATGTCCTCATGAAAAAATTGTAGCTGACATGTAAGGAAGTGAGAGAGTAGGTTGGAGATGGAATCTCATATGGAGGTCTACATCCATGATGCATAACTAGGTGTTCAAAGAATGGCATGTCTCACCCTCAGGCATCTCGTACAGGGCCTAGTACCTAGGTGCAGGGTGCCAAATAATTTTACTCTGGAACCTATATCCTAACCACGACAGCCCTGCCCTCAAAATGGTTTTGCCATAGAGGTGCAAGCGGTTGGTAGCTAACTTAAAATGGTTCCCTGAGTTGGATATTCGGATTAGAGATCTGGTATCGAAACTTAGCCGCATCAATGGCAAGGTCTTTAATAGTGAAAAGGTATTCTATTCCCTGTTGATTGATTGTTGTATGGATGGGTCCTAATGCTTCAATTATGCCTGGAGTCCCCATGAGGTTCCTATGTTCCCTCCACAACTGTACTAGATCCCTAGGCTCAGCTCTTACACAGAAGTCTAATCCATTTTATTGCCTTTGGAAAGCATTATAGGCTTTAAGCCATTTAATTTGATTAACCCAAAATGAAATAAATTCCTGTAATTGGATATCCCCAACAAAAGGGCCGAGCTTCAGCTCAGTATCTTGGTCTAACACAAGGTTATGCAAATAAAACTCACACAGTAATCTTTGAACTTTTACCCTGTAGTGCTTACAATAGTTTATAAAATCATCGATGGTATTAATTTGTATAGGGGCGCCTGCTTTAACAACCTTTATTTTCAATTGCAAATATCGTTCCATTAAAAACAAGGCATAATTCTTAGTAGGGGCTCTACATGCTAGGACGTCATTCTACAAAGTACATAATGTATCCATCTATTTGATAACTATATCTAACCTACCAGTTACCTTCGCGACATTCTCTTCTTCCCTTCACCACCCTTCAAAGGCCTGTCTTTCGGATAGATTCACGTTCCTTAGGTGTTGCTGTAGTTCTTCATACCTTCCTTGAGGAACCATTTGTTCTATGAGGTCTTCTGCTGCTTGCTGAGCTTGTGTGAAACCCTCTCGTAGGGTTACCGTCCTTGGATCGCTATCCCAAATGGTAGTGGAGACCGGGAGGTTTACTTTGATTTTCCTATTGCATTTTTTCGTGGCTTGCATTCCTTCAGGGGACTGTGCCTCCGTCTGTACTTCTTTTTCATAGGCCAATACATTATGGGTAACGGTCAAATGTTGTTCCTTTTGATGTTGAACAACAGACTGTTCCTCAACAACATTTGGAACATCAGATCGCTTTTTGACAGGGTTTTGAACAACATGATGGGATCTGGTCCTTCGAACCTTTTTCTTGAGAGCTTTTGCTATAATGGTTGCATGTCTCCCCCCCGAAGTCCTTTTTACCCTTTTTTCTATTTTCAAAATCCTGATGTGCTATCGAAGCTGAACTATTACATTCAGTAGTCTTTGTTGTTCTTTCCGTAATTTCTTAATTTCCTTAATTTCCTTAGAAGGAACAACAAACTGTTTACTGTGGCCTGGACTATGATCTGGATCAGTTCCCTGATTTTCTCTTTGGGGTGCTTCTTCGTTGCTCTGCTCTGGTTGCTTAAGGGAAAGAACCCTGGCTGGTTCTATTATTTCTTGGGTGACTCCTTTTTCTACCTCCCCTTCTTCTGCAATTTCTTCTGGTGTAGTCTCGATAGGAACGGATTGTTCCTGTTCTGCATCACTTCTCTCCCCTGTCATATTTTCATCATGAACAGGCTGACTCTCCTCTTCTACCTCCTTGGCATGTAATTCTTCAGGTGAATTTCTATCCTGAGCAGTGTTCTTTTGGTTCTTCTTCAACATGGAGATCCGGTGGGCTGGAAGGTTGGCCCTGTTTGGCCAATTCATCTTATCTCAATAGATTCTGTAATGTGTTGCCTTCATGTTGTTCTGTTACCTCCTCTTGCTCAGGTTGCTCGATTTCTTCCTCCATTTCTCCTTCCTCATTTCCCTCTATTCCTTTGTCATTTTTGGTTGATCCAGACAAGAATTAGGGAACATTATCTTATGTCTACTATAGCTAGCATGACCAAGAATCATGACCATACTCCTACAGTAACCCTGTCATGAACCAATAACTGAATGAGCCTTAATGAATGAAAATCATCTGATCATGCATAATGTAAAGATCAAATACCCTGAACCCCTAGACTCTACTGTTTCAAACCAAAATCATTCCTCATACCCAATCAGTAAGTGTACTAGCATAGTTGCATGCAATTTTAACATGGTTATCTTAGGGATTGTGCAAAATTAGTCAAAATAGCAGCATTGGATGCATAACATAAATAACCTGTACCATAATTTATCCAATTGAGTCTTAACCATCGTTAATAAGTTTACATAGCAGTTGAAGCCTGGTTATCCACTACCTTAACAAGACAGGATAACACCATTACTGCAGAAGATCCACATAGTAAGTCTCTTCGATAACCTTAACTAGAATTGCATTGATGTGACATAATTTTCATATGCATACATCAAATGATCTCATAAATGCCATTAACACATGTACATATAATTATGTATAATAGTCACATGCAATTCCTTTAATTATTCACATCTCAAGGAAAACTCATGAAAATTCTCACATAGGCTAAATCAGTTTGAAACATAGAGGGTAAGAAACCAACATACAGTACACCCCATGTAGGTGACTCCAAATAGATCAGAAGAGAGAACACCACTTTGAAAATGGAGCACCACCAGCCAACCATGAATCACCTTTGATTCCCCCCGAGCTGAGGCTCTTTCCATGGATCAACTGCCCGAGTTCATCTATGAAATGGGTATTTAATACCCTCTCTCATCATATGGTTTCCTTTAGTGGCATCCCACTTTTATGGATATTTTTATCCATTTTCCTAGGCCTTTCTAAAAAAATCTTGCCTTTCTCTCCCGCAAGGCTTTTCCTCATAAAATCTTGCCTTTCTCTCCCGCGCAACTTTTATGTTTTTATTGTGGATATTTATCTCCAATCCATCTAGCTTATCTATAATTACATCTAGAAGCTTTATTATGAAAAAATTATCCAATCCCATTCCTCAATGGGATTTGGAAAGAATCTCATCTCTTGGTATCTCACTTTTCTGAGTGACTAGTTTATTATTTTATTTCATAATTAATTTTCATATTACATATCATATCTAGATTTCCTCAGCTTAGGTTTGCAATAGTTTGAAACACAAGGGAGGGGTGTTACATACACCCCCCCTTAAATTTACACCATCCTCGGTGTATTACCCCATCTTCATTGACAAGTAGCTATATCTAAGTTCACAGACTCTCCTGCCCTGGTTATCTGATGCAGATCTTCTGACAGAATACGTTATCACCAAAATAAGAGTTTACATTTTTCCTAGTCATGGTCTTAGATAAGTGTCAAGTCACCATATGTTAATGGGTAGGTGATAGGTTAGGAGACTCAAAGTTTTCATTTTTCATATCCAAATAAAGTCCAACAGCCTTATTCCATGTTTCATGAGTCTTAAATTCTTTTTAAAAACTCATAGCTTAAACCATTTTGAATTTTTTTTGGAATTAGCCCCAAAACCACATTTTCGTAGCACAGATAGTGTAAAATGTATGTTTTGCACTATGAAAACGGTGCTCTTTTCGTAGCACTTTCCCGGCGTGCTACGAAATCGCAGATTCGTTGAACATTTTTGTCAAACATCAATCCGTTAAGATTTCGTTAAAATTCTCATTATTAGGTGTCAGGTAGGAGTCATTCCTTAATCATGCCACCATCCAAACACATCATTTTGAATTTAGGGCTCATTATGAAACATATTTTCAAATTCAAAAGGGATGGCTAGCCTCATCGTTTTAGTTTACATGCAAACCCTCAAACAGAATTGTTTTTCGAATGGTAAGCTTTGGTAATTCTTCACCAAGGTTTCTTTCATCCACAATTCAAGTGAGGATGACTATCATAGGCAAGCGAGGCCAATCAATAGATTTTCAACCGAGGTCGGTCTTGTTATAGGAATTCATAAGGAAAGATGATAGAGGAGAAGAAAATTCATAGGTCTAGTCATTGTTGAAGAACAGAGCTTGAAAGCACCGAGGTCTTAGTCAAAGATAAATCAGTTGTAGAAGCCTTCAAGAAAGCAGGATGCTGGAAGTTTTGTAAAAAACTGTAGGGAGGACATACTCTAGTGACAAAGGAATTTGCACTAAACTTCACTGGCTTAAGCACAAAGGTCGGAATCCTGAACTTGCAAATTTCTCCAGAGGTCATAACTTTGGTGACAGAGATTCCTAGGGGGCAAGAGGTATGGTTCAAAAACTTTAGATTCGACATGGAACCACGTAAGGTGTTTCTAAAGCTAGAGTTTGTAGAAACAAACTTAACCAAGGAATTTCCCAGTAACTACATCAAGGACAGCTATGCCAACTTGCTCTTCAATATTCAACGTTATTTCATCTATGAAGGAAGATATCAGAAGGTCAATTCACATCATTTTAAACTCCTATTACTTTTTACTGGTATGATTTCTTTAGATTTGCATTACTTCTTATATCGAAACATAGCTAAGATGGCAGATAAAGCGCAGTTGAAATCTCAAGGATGTGAAACTTCCCTGTTTCATCATTGTCTAATTAAACTAATAGTTCTACTTGACCTCAAAAGCATTAACAAATAGTGGTCTTCCTTTTTCTTTATGTGACTTTGGAGAAGAAAATCAAGGTGTAGACATTAGCCCTATGGTTAAAGGAACTCCATCAGTAGAAACCAACAAGTCTATAATGTCTAGGGAAAAAAGATTTGTTAAATTGAAATCTAGGAATCAGGTGAAAGAGCAAGTAGGCAAAACACTAGTAGTTATTCTTGAAACTCCCAATTATATAAAGGAAAAGATATTTGAGGTTAAAGGAATGACACAAAAACAATCAACTAACAAACCAGTTCAAAGGAGATTGACTAGAAGTCAAATTGCAAAGGAGAAAGGTAAATCAGTGATCTCAAGAGAAGGTTCAAGGTTGAAGGGTGATTTAAATGATATTTTAAAAGCCATTGATATTGTAGAATCACCTCTGGTGCAGGAAAATGTCCTAGAATTGGGTCACGAAAAGTCGAATAAAATGAAACCCTCCAAGAAACTGAAATTTGAGGATGATGTTACAACATTTGTTTTCAAACCCAAAGAACCCTTAACCAGGTAATCCAAAAAGATGCAAGAGTGAAAGGTTGAGTTAGGGAGAACGGAAGAAGCATCTGCTGCTCAAGAAGAGTTGATAGACTTTCCGTCTCCAAGACCTGAAGGTGACAGAAACACAGTTCCTACCACTCAAACAGAAAAAGTAAGTTACGAGGTTATGGAATAAAGGTTAACAGCTGCTAACAATGAAATTGTTAGACTAAGAGTGAGAGAAAGAGGGCATGGTGTCGAAAGGATAGATTTCAAAAGGATGAAGGCTCTCTGGGAAGCTGAAAAGGTGTCCAAACTAGAAATAGTAAACCGTGAAACTCAGTACTTTACCTGGATTGTTCCTGCAATCAAAGAAACCATATTTGTAAGGAGGATTAATGCTCAGCTGAAAGCTACAAACAGAGGTTTGAAGACACAAATTAAATACCTAGGAATACAACTAACCGAATCTAGAAAAGGGTCTACAACAATAATGAAACAGGGTGATGAAAAAGGGCACTAAAGGATACATATTAAAACAATTTTGGCACATAAAAAGAGTTTTGGCCTATAAAAGGAAGAAAAACTATGAAGAAGAACATATTATAAGGGTAAGTGGTTTGATTTTTGGTTGATCATATCAGTCTTCATCAAATTTTGAAAAAATCTCAAATTGCAGATTTTTGAAGGCCGTGTTGAAAAAGAGTACACACAGCAGTTTCGTAGCGCGCTACAAAACTACTGAAGATGATCATTTAGCAATTATGGATGCTTTCCAGAGGTAAGGTTTGATTAGTTCCAAATTTTGAAGTTGTTGTTAGACATGGGATCATATGTAAAGTGTCAGATGGCAGTGGTGTAGAAAGAAAACTTCCAAGAATTATTTCATAAGTGATGTAAAGGCTATGCTACAAACACAAAGTATTTTTGCAGCACAGTTATGTTCCATCCTTTCCTCCATATTTTCAAGTTTCCTTTTTTGCATAGGTGGAAATTGAAGTTTTTATGGATTATCACTGCATGCCACATGTACACTAGTAAATTTGTTTGAAGATAAGCATTAATTATTAAGGGCCTTAAAAGGAGGAACCTTGTCTCCTAGTTTTTAGGACAATTAGGTCATGACTGAGTAGGTTTTGCAACAGCACTATGGACATCATCAAGCTCGAAGACAAAATTTGGCAGTTGATTAGAGAATGTATTGAAGTCATAGGTTAGGTTGTTGAAGGCATGTTTTAGGAGTTTCACTCCTATTTGTATTAGGATTCTTAAACGCAGTTAGCTTTCAAGTTGTAATTAAGTAGTTTGTTTGATGAATAGATAGGTGTCAAAGTTAGGAATTCGAATTCCTCCAAAGATGGATCATAGTGTCCAGAGTTGTAAAACAGTATATAAAGCTTTAGAATCGAATTTCTCAGGGTTGGTAATTTCATTAGTAAAAGAAAGTTGTGTTATTGTAAGAAACTGTGGTTTTTCAAACTTAATACAGAGACCAGTTTGACTACTCAAGATTCACAAGGAGTTTTTGTGTTTGATGTTCTTATGGCCTTCTACAATTACTTATTTGCAGTAGTATGAGCTTGTGATACTTAGAATTCATTAGAAAATGCTCTAACTTCCTTCACATGCTTGTAGAATGTGTGGATTCACTATGTTACTATTTTATTTAGAAACCTAAACTCTAAGTGCCTTGACTGCCATGTTTTGCTGATCATGTTGTTTTGTTCAAGACTATCTTGACTCCATAGCCCAATAGATGTTTGCTAATCTTTGATTCAACCAGTCAACCAATTATACATTTGTGCATTTTGTTCCCAGAGTTAGCCATCTAATCATTAATAAAAAATATTAAACCTATTGAGATAACCCTCTCAGGTTGAGGAGGCTAAACGTCCACCAAAATATTGGTTTGAAAGAGTTACTCAGAGTCTACTTGATCAGTAGCCTATCAGGGTCAGATTTTGTGACAACAGAATATATCGGTTACCAAGGAGTTCTCCCAACACATCTCCTTCCACTACTACCTGTAAAATTGGTTTCAATCAATTTTGTGAGAGTTTTTTAGATGCAAAAACTCAACTATGTTTACCACAATTTATTTTATACACAATATTACTAAAGTAGCTATGGATTATATCACCCATTATTCATTTTATTTGAAGAATGCATGTTCTTCCCCCGCATTCTTCCAAGCCTTTGTGTTCTTGTCGAACACTTACTTCATGTAGTTTCTCTACATACAACAAGCCAATGAGTACGTTTTCCAAATGAATATGTACAAAATATCATAATAGGTTAGCTTACACATAACCATCATAATCATATGTTTTCATTGGAATCATAATCACATATATACAAAACTGCAATTAAAACATTGTTACGTATTCTTAGATCACTTCTTAGCTTCCTTCTTTTGTGCACACTCCAGGTCGGTTTCCATGCCATACAACCACCTAGTGTCTTCGTGCATCCCTACACATATTGTGTATTACACACATAAATACAAATTTCTTACACTATCCGGCAACACATGCATTCGTATTGGTACCATATGTATCACCTGTACATAGTACCATTTATACCATTGGTACACCATACCAGTGTCCGTAGAATCACTTGCACGACATATACTTTATCCATATGTTGCCAACCATGTTAGTATTATGTCAAAAATTCCTTCTTTACCTTTAAGTAAGTGGAACAAATAGTGCTCACTTTATAAGGAATTTCATGGACCTGTTCCATTTCTGCAACCAATGAAAGTTTTATATCATATTATTCAAGTGCTTTTATTTAGAAATCATTTTCCTATGTCATGTGGTTGCAACAATATCAACATAATAGTATCATAATGGTCATGATGCTTACTACAACTCAATCATACCTATAAATTTTAGTTTTGCGATTAAATTTGTCACCTATACTAGGTTTTAAAGATAATGGAATATACCTTCCGCTTAATTATAAAGCAGAATATTAACTATGATACTCAATCTATCACATATATTTGAAGTCTAATAACCATCTTAGCTTGTATTTAACCAA
Organism: Pinus tabuliformis; assembly: GCA_031772625.1. Classification (NCBI taxonomy): domain Eukaryota; kingdom Viridiplantae; phylum Streptophyta; class Pinopsida; order Pinales; family Pinaceae; genus Pinus; species Pinus tabuliformis. The sequence continues at coordinate 731,766,600 of CM062811.1, read as the reverse complement.
GATTTTTTTGTTTGGTTCTTAATAGTTATTCCACACTTAAACAAATCATGTCATATGATTTACTATGGCTCTCTGTACCTTTTCCAGCACCTTATTGGTTACGACGAATTTTTTGTAGGTATAAACATCATTGAATAAACAACATGCATCTCCATACATCTCCCACATAGGAGTTATAAGTGAAAGCTATAATATTCACAACTTCATATCCTTCTATGTGAGGGTGTGACCCCAAAGTATTTACATGTTAATGCTTTAAATCACCCTTAACCTAAGAGATCAGTTAACCTCTCATATCTTACGTGATGTATGTGTTATCTTAGTGCTAACACTAGATCTTTAGATCATCATCAGCAGTAATTATGCAAAACCTTTTTGCTTTACCCAATATCTGCTTACTAATTCGGAGTCATGTTGCTAATATGGTGTATAAACATAGCCTGCTCAAAATTGGTCTAAAGCATCAAGTCCCATTCTTTGTACTTTGCTTATATAGAGTAGAATCACACAGTTCATTTTACTCTTGTTACTTCTCATAAGAAGTACATTTGTGAGATCCAAATTCATTTTGCATATTGGAAAGGTTCATGTTTGTGAGATGTTACCCAAAGAACGACATTTATATATGCACAAACATGCACAGTAAGGTACACCTTTAATGATCCAATATATTTTACTTATGTATGCGTTAGAATTAAATGAAACAAAGCTTATTAACCATGGAACTTAAAAGCACATAAAACAATGCAGAAATAGCAAGGTAAGAATGAAACCATGACACAAAGATTTGATTACGGAGTTCATCCAATTTGGACTAAGTCTTTGGGCCTTGCTGAATAATGGGGAGGCCTTCATTAATTAAGTGGAATAAAAAGAGATAACAATACAAGCAACATTCCTTTACAATCCTTACATCTCCAAGATGGAAGATGGACGAGGAATGAAGAGCCCGGCTTCAGAAACAAATAGTACCACTGAAATCTTGGCGCAAAATCATACAAAATCAGCTATCCGAAAACCCAATTCAGATAATTGTGCTTTCTACACCATCTCGGAACCTCCCTACTGCTCAAGGAAAGGTCTCGGCCTACTGCTGTCGAGCTATAAAAAGGGTCTCTTTCACCTCTAATTACCTCACATTAGTTTGTCAATCCAGGAGCGTTTTGTTATTTCAAAGAGTGTCTCAGTCTGAGGCTATCATTTGCCAGAGTAATGATAGTAGTACAGTGCTAAAAAATACAAGAGTAAACGGATGCTTGTTTACAACAAACTACTTTGAAAGACTAATCCATACATTCAGAAAACTAAGCAATTTATCAGTTAAGGGTTTAGTAGCAACAACTCATCCCTTTGTAGACTGATGAGCCAAAATAAATCAAGGAACAGATCGTTGATCTAGTGGCTGGACAGTAAATGTTAACACCCGCTACAGTCTTAGATCGTTCTTCACACCAAAGTAACAATAATGTAAATGACAGGAAATGGAACGACAGATGAGAAATGGAAAAACAAATAAGAAATGGAACAAAAAACCTAAAATGGAACAACAAATAGGAAATCGTAACAGCAATCAAGTCTAATAAGCAACAACACCTTAGTCTACAAGATCAAATGCAATAATCATATCCTATAGGAATCAAATGGCAATCCTCCACTTTTAAGGATGAATCAAACAACACACAGAAATGGAACATCATTGATTAATAACAGACTATAGAACAGCGCTTGAAAGCCACTCACACATGCACACAACACACCTTAATAGTAATCTGGTTCTGGTAATCTGGTTGTCAATCTTAGTTATAAAGAATATGACTTTATTTTAGAATGGACCAACAATATCTATAGATTCAACAATCGCAAGGAACATAATCCCGAAGATGAGTTTAGTAATATCAATGAATAAGTGTACACACAGATACGTTGTAATTGAACGACAAGAGTATTCTGTAAAGACCGGCAATATTATATCAACATTTAAAGGAACAGTAATACGTCGCAAAGTTAATACAATGGTTCTGTTATTCCGAAATGATATTACTCAATAAATCAAACATAACAGATCTTGCGATGCGAACTAACAGAACATATCAGATTACCAAATAATGCTGATAATAAAACCACGCATAAACCAAAAGTAGTAGTACAAGAGTAAGTGTTCCTCCAGGGTCGGGCCCTTAGCCTCTCGGGCTACACCTCTTGAAGTTATTCCAGAATAGAAGATGAAATATCAACCGAGTTTCTATTAATGCATAGGACAAAATTACAAAGGCTCACTTCTCAATCGAGAGTCGATGATCAAAGTCTTAACTTTAAGAAAAATTACATAAAAACATAATAGACTCCCCGAGCTAACAGTGTTGCCCCTTTTTATAATGGTGAAGGCGGAGATGTTTAGGTACAAAAATAGTTAAAGCAGCGATCCCTCAGGATCAAAGGATCCTGAGGGATTCGCCGAACCATTAGTCCTCAGTTATCTCTTTACTTTCTTGTGCCGAACCGATATCTCCATTTCCTTTCCAGGGCTGATACGCTTCGATTTGGTTTGCCTTGTTCGTATACGGTTCCCCGTCAAAGGGACATCAGTTAACCCGATGTTGTCCTTTCCTTTGGAACAATAGTCTTTCGTTTTTCCTTCTTCCTGCATAAGAAAATGACAATTGTCAATGTTTTCATTTTGCACATTAATCTTACAGGTTTTATTACAATTCCTTATCACCTACCTAGTTCATGATGGGAAAGGTTTGTTAGTTTTAATGAAAATATGTTGAAATAATTATCAAAAACATACCTTCTTTAGCACTCCACACACCCCCCTGCTTACCCTTTTTCATGTCCTCATGAAAAAATTGTAGCTGACATGTAAGGAAGTGAGAGAGTAGGTTGGAGATGGAATCTCATGTTGAGGTTTACATCCATGATGCATAACTAGGTGTTCAAAGAATGGCCTGTCTGACCCTCAGGCATCTCGTATAGGCCCTAGTACCTAGGTGCAGGGTGCCAAATAATTTTACTCTGGAACCTATATCCTAACCAGGATGGCCTTGCCCTCAAAACGGTTTCGCCATAGAGGTGCAAGCGGTTGGCGGCTAACTAAATGGTTCTGTGAGTTGGATATTCGTATTAGAGATCTGGTATCGAAACTTAGCTGCATCAATGGCAAGGTCTTTAATAGTGAAAAGGTATTCTATTCCCTACTGATTGATTGCTGTATGGATGGGTCCTAATGCTTCAATTATGCCTGGAGTCCCCATGAGGTTCCTATGTTCCCTCCACAACTGTACTGGATCCCTAGGCTCAGCTCTTACCCACAAGTCTAATCCATTTTCTTGCCTTTGGAAAGCATTATAGGCTTTAAGAAATTTAATTTGATTAACCCCAAATGAAATAAATTCCTGTAATTGGATATCCCCAACAAAAGGGCCGAGCTTCAGCTCAGTATCTTGGTCTAACACAAGGTTATGCAAATAAAACTCACACAGTAATCTTTGAACTTTTACCTTGTAGTGCTTACAACAATTTATAAAATCATCGATGGTATTAATTTGTATAGGGGCGCCTGCTTTAATAGCCTTTATTTTCAATTGCAAATATCGTTCCATTAAAAACAAGGCATAATTCTTAGTAGGGGATCTACATGCTAGGACATCATTGTACAAAGAACATAATGTATCCATTTGTTTGATAACTATATCTAACCTAGTAGTTACCTTCGCGACATTCTCTTCTTCCCTTTACCACCCTTCAAAGGCCTGTCTTTCGGATAGATTCACATTCCTTAGGTGTTGCTGTAGTTCTTCATACCTTTCTTGAGGAACCATTTGTTCTATGAGCTTTTCTGCTACTTGCTGAGCTTGTGTCAAACCCTCTCGTAGGGTTACCGTCCTTGGATCGCTATCCCAAATGGTAGTGGAGACTGGGAGGTTTACTTGGATTTTCCTATTGCATTTTTTCGTGGCTTGCATTTGTTCAGGGGATTGTGCCTCCGTCTGTACTTCTTTGTCATAGGCCAATACATTATGGGTAACAGTCAAATGTTGTTCCTTTTGATGTTGAACAACAGACTGTTCCTCAACAACATTTGGAACAGCAGATCGCTTTTTGACAGGGTTTTGAACAACAGGATGGGATCTGGTCCTTCGAACCTTTTTCTTGAGAGGTTTTGCTATAATGGTTGCATGTCTCCCCCGCGAAGTCCTTTTTACCCTTTTTTCTATTTTCAAAATCCTGATCTGTTGTCGAAGCTGAACTATTACATTCAGTAGTCTTTGTTGTTCTTTCTGTAATCTCTTAATTTCCTCAATTTCCTTAGAAGGAACAACAAACTGTTTACTGTGGCCTGGAATATGATCTCGATCAATTCCCTGATTTTCTCTTTGGGGTGCTTCTTCGTTGCTCTGCTCTGGTTGCTCAAGGGCAAGAACCCTGGCTGGTTCTATTATTTCTTGGGTGACTTCTTTTTCTGCCTCCCCTTCTTCCGGAATTTCTTCTGGTGTAGTCTGGATAGGAACGGATTGTTCATGTTCTGCATCACTTCTCTCCCCTGTCATATTTTCATCATGAACATGCTGACTCTCCTCTTCTACCTCCTTGGCATGTAATTCTTTAGGTGAATTTCTATCCTGAGCAGTGTTCTTTTGGTTCTTCTTCAACATGGAGATCTGGTGGGCTGGAAGGTTGGCCATATTCACCCATATTGGCCAACATTTTGGCCAATTCATCTTCTCTCAATAGATTCTGCAATGTGTTGCCTTCATGCTGTTCTGTTACCTCCTCTTTCTCAGGTTGCTCGGTTTCTTCCTCCATTTCTCCTTCCTCATTTCCCTTTATTCCTTTGTCATTTTTGGTTGATCCACACAAGAATTAGGGAACATTATCTTATGTCTACTATAGCTAGCATGATCAAGAATCATGACCATACTCCTACAGTAACCCTGTCATGAACCAATAACTGAACGAGCCTTAATGAATGAAAATCATCTGATCATGCATGATGTAAATATCAAATACCCTGAACCCCTAGACTCTACTGTTTCAAACCAAAATCATTCCTCATACCCAATCAGTAAGTCTACTACCTCTTCTTGCTCAGGTTGCTCGATTTCTTCCTCCATTTCTCCTTCCTCATTTCCCTGCATTCCTTTGTCATTCTCTTCTCCTTCTAATCATGGGTGTTGCTTATCCCCTAAATCATTTACCTCTATTGGTTGGCTGGTATCTCCTTGGGACTTTTCCATCCTCCCTTTAATCCGTGCTAATCGGACCGATTTCCTTCGTTTTTCTGGACACTCAGGTGTACTGGTGGCATGTTTACATTTTGGGGATGGTGTGGTCAATCCCCCATTCTATCATGGAAATTAGCTCTTCCCAGCTGCTTTGTTGCTGGGTAAGGCTATGGCTAACTATTAACCGTATCAACCCATGGTGACTGACAACTGATTCTACATGCTGCACCTTTTTCATGCTCCGTGCAACATCATGAAGTAATGAATTTAAAAGTGCTGGTAAATTTACAAAGCATTTTTGCTTTAATACAGCTAAGAGTTTAAGGTGTCGTGGTCTTACCACGTCTTTTCTGCCTTCACAGGTAATGTAGCTCTGAATGGTCTTCGCCAATTCCGCCCACGGTTCTCCTAATACTGCTGGTAGAACCCCCTTTCCTCTAATTGTTAGGCTCTGGCCTTCCTCCTGGAAGCTTTCTATGATCTTCTACAATCTCTCCTTCTTTAACCTCCATATAGGTCCAGCGGCTGGCAGTCCTGAGACCTCTGCGATTATGTCATCGGTGACTGCTATGTGTCTACCCCTCACCGTGGAGTGATCCTCTTGCAAGTTCTGCAAGAATTCAATTGATACAATCTCATTGGATTCCTGTAAGCGATTGAGATACATTAACCATCCTGCTCTTGCCAAGATTTCGCGTGCAGCATCAGAGACTGTTAACACCTGTGGTTCTCTCTGAATCGATCTTCCTCCCATGTTTGTGGTTTCCATGTAAAATATTAGAATTTGACAATGGAACAACAACTTTTCACGCTGTTAAAACACAGAGAAGCTGACAGACGCAGGACTCATTCAAAATCTAAAGGGCTTTACTAATGCCGCAGAGCATACTATGGAAATGGCTTAGGAAGAACAAGCCATGCAAAAAATAAAAAATAGTATACCATTGAGCCGTGCTATTCCCAAGTATGCAATTTCCCGAATAGCGGTCTAACACGTAATCCAAGGAATGATGACGTTAACCTCCCCCTCTGCAATGTGATAAGCCGTCTCGGCCGTCAAATAGAGGAGCGACATGTCGATCTGCCCTGGAACAGAGTCATAAAGGAACAGCGTATGGCAATATGCAATGTTTGCAAAGGTAGCAGATTACCGAAATCAAGGTGCAAGGTCGGATCGCTTAAGAAGTGAGAGACTGTTGTGATATGATGCGAGGCTGGGAGGATAGGATAGCTGTCGTGCATACAAAGTGTCATGCAGTCATTGTCAACTCTTCTGTCATGATTGGTGATAATAGATTTACATGCGTTTTATTGTTCAGGAAATAATATACAGTCTTCTTATGTGATTTATTACTAAGGTATAAGAAACAAAAGGGTGCTGATAATTACCTATTGGTGTAAATAATGTGACGTCAATACCATTAACAGTGCTCTACTGCTGACGGGTGTCCATAACCTTGGCAGAGTTGTTTATTTCACCCATGGAACCATGATCCTTTGTATATGCATAAGAAATGTTGTGCGATGTCAAAATGTAGGTCATTATGCTGGTTGGTGACCAGTTAGCCATAATGCCATTCACAAGGAAGGAGCAAAAGGTGGGTAGGTCGGCTCGTGATGAGACCTCCTGTTCCAAGGGTTCTTAATTTGATATGCCTTTTGGAGCATATCCCTGGTGTGGTGGCCATAGTGGGAATGCCACTTCACTTTCTTCCTCATGATCATGGTAGGTTGGCTTTTAATGAGACCCCCTATCCTGCATTTGACAACAAGTCATTAAAACATCATTGTTTGCTCTCTTTTTTTTGTTTTTCATAAAGTACCTTCCCATTCATACAAAATGGGTGGTTCAACACTCCTTAAGAGTAGGAATGGTGGAAGAAGTCTTAACATATCGATAGGAACATATAAACCCTTTTCTCTTATTACTGAATAATAATCAATGAGGATAAAAAGGAACCGACATGATAAAAATAACCAATCAGAGCAGAGTTAGTGGAACAATGACAACAAAAGATAATGAGTAAGTGTGTCCTTCCCTTTGTCCTCTTACCAATTTAGAGCAATTTCTTATAAGAATAGCGATTTTATAATTCACTGATTTCAGTATGTTGTGATTTTGCATCCACTGCATAAGTGCCTAGCTTTGTTCCAAAAGACTTGAAAGAACAAGAACAACAGGGTATCTTTAATTTAGAACAGCAAGGGGAGTAAGCATAAGTAAAAGGAATACGAGGATGTTGTTGTTTCAAAAAGGAAGAGCAAAAGAATACAAGTAGTGTTCCTTTTGGAAAAAGGAACAACAAAAATTCGAAGATGCTGTTCCTTTGAAAAGGAATAACAAAAACACAAATGTTGTTCCTTTGGAAAAGGAACAGTAAAAATCGGAAATGATGTTCCTTTGGAAAAGGAATAGTAGAGAGCACAAATGCCGCTCCTTTGGAAAAGGAACAACAAAAATTGAAAATGTTGTTCCTTTGGAAAAGGAATAGCAGAGCACACAAATGTTGTTCCTTTGGAAAAGGAACAACAGAACACACAAATGTCGTTCCTTTGAAAAAAGGAACAACAAAAATCGAAAATGTTGTTCCTTTGGAAAATGAACAGCAATAACACAAATGTCGTTCCTTTGGAAAAGGAACAGCGGAACACAAAAATGCCATTCCTTTGGAAAAGGAACAGCAAAACTTGAAAATGTTGTTCCTTTGGAAAAGGAACAACAAAAACACAAATGCCATTCCTTTGGAAAAGGAACAACAAAAATCGAAAAAGTTGTTCCTTTGGAAAAGGAACAGCAGAAAGCAGAAATGTCGTTCCTTTGGAAAAGGAACAACAAAAAGCATAAATGTCGTTCCTTTGGAAAAGGAACAACAAAAATAAAAAATGTTGTTGCTTTGGAAAAGGAACAACAAAAACACAAATGTCGTTCCTTTGGAAAAGGAACAGCAAAAAATGTTGTTCCTTTGGAAAAGGAACAGCAAAAGCACAACGCAAAGAAAAATGAATAGCTGATCCAAAAAGTGTTGTTACTTTGAAAAAGGAACAGCAAAATGGAAATGTTGTCCCTTTGAGAAAAGGAACAACAAAAAATAATAAAATTGCTACTACTCCAAAAAGTAACAACAAAGTGTTGATACAAAAATAACTCAACAAAACAGAGAAATTATGTACAAAGTGTGAAAGGAAATAAATCACTTAATGAATCATAGGTGAGGAAGACTTCTCTCCCTCCCCAAAAATTTCCATATCAGAGTCTTGTCGTAGCTGCTGACAGAAGGATTCCCGAGTGAGTGGTTTTCGATAAAGTCGAACTCGATGGACATTTGCCTTGAAGGCACATCCAGAACCGTCAATAGTGATTAGAGTAAGAGTACCATTGTCATGTACCTTTTGGATTTTGTATCATCCAACCAATGAGTCTAGACATTTCCGGGAAAGTCCTGAAACCTGGAATCGTACAAAAGTGCCAAGTCTCCTTCGTGGAAGAGTTTATTTTTAATGAGACCATCATGCCATTTAGCTCACGGCTATTGGATCAGTGCAGTGTTTTGGAGTGCAAAGAGCCTGATTTCATCCAGCTCATTGATCTGCTGTAATCGATTAATTTGTGCCTCGGCTAGATCCAAGCCAACTTCCTGTGTTGTTCGCAATGTTTGGATTTCGAATTCTATAAGGAAGATAGGCTATTTTCCAAACACTAATTGATAAGGTGAGTAACTGGTGGTACTTCTCCATGTTGTTTTATAAGCCCACAGTGCTTCTAGTAGTCTGGCAGCCTAATCACGTCTATGTGACGCAATAGTTTTTTTTAGGATTGATTCTATTATTTTATTGCTACTTTCCACCTGACCATTTACCTGTGGGTGGTGTGGAGTAGTGATTTTATGCTGGACATGATAGTTTTTGAGTGTTGCAGCTATTTTGTTCCCGGAAAATTGTAGTCCACCATGCGTAATTATATCTCTTGGAAGACCATAGTGCACAAATATATGGAACAGGAACTGTATGACAGAATCCTCTGTAGCTCTCGGCAATGCCTCTGCTTCGACCCATTTGGTGACATATTCTGTTGCCACCAAAATATATGTTTTCTAGTTCGAGGGTGGGTTAATTGGTCCAACGAAATCAAGGGCCCATCGTTCGAATGGTTCAATAACTAGCTGTGGGTTCAAGGGCATCTCATCAGACTGACCAGGGCGTCCTACTCTCTGGCAACTGTCACAAGCTTGGACGAATTTCTTTGCATCTTTGAAAATTGTAGGCCAATAATACCTTATTTGTAGCACCTTATGTCCAGTTCTGCGATCGACAAAATGTTCGCCACATGGTCTGTCATGGCAGGCTTTTAAAATGTCAAAGATTTCATCCTCCCGAACGCATCTTCTGATATGCATATCTGCCCCTATGTGGAACAGGTAGCCTCCAACCCAAGAGAATCGAGCACTCCGCTGAACAATCTGTTTCCTCTCATTAGGGGTTAGGTGTTTTGGTAGTTTACCTACTGCTAGGTAATTGGCAACATCAACATACCAGGGTGTTTTAACAACAACATCAAACAAATGCTCGTCTGGAAATTGATCTTCAACTGCTGCTGCATAGATTGGCTTTGGCATTCTTGAGAGAAAATCGGCTACAAGATTTTTTTTTCCAGGACGATCCTTGATTGTAATATCAAATTCCTGCAATAAAATCAGCCATCTAGTTATTCTGCCATTTGTGATAGGATTGTTTGCTAAATATTTTATGGTAGAATGATCTATATACAAGATAATAGGATATCCAGTAATGTAATGTTTGAACTTATTGACAGCATGCATTACAACTAGAAATTCTTTTTCAGTAATAGTGTAATTTAATTCAGCAAGGGAATTTTTGCTAATATAATAAATTGCATATGGTTTTTTATCCTCTTCCTGCCCAAGGACTACTCTAGTAGTTGTATCTGAGGCATCTGATGATATCTGAAATGGCAAATCCCAATTTGGTCCTCGAAGGACTAGGGCTATGCACAGAAGCTTCTTCAGATCCTGGAAGCCACGTTCACATTTTTTCTATCCAAAGAAAATCAATATTACCTATTAGTGCATACAAAGGTGCAGTAAAATCTGAAAAATGTTTTATAAACCTCCTATAATAACTAGAAAAACCAAGAAAACTACGTACCTCCATTTGAGTGGTAGGAGTGGGAATAAGCAAAATTATTTGGATTTTGGCTTGGTCTACCTGAATGCCAGCTGTTGAAATATAGTGTCCTAGAATAAGTCCTTCAGTCATCATCATATAGCATTTTTCATGGCTTAAACAAAGCCTGGTAGCAATGTAGCATTGTAGGACTTTTTCCAGTGTGTCCAATGTTGGATCAAAATCATCTCCGTACAGTGTAAAGTCATCCATGTGTACTTCAAGTCCTTCATTTATTAAGTCTGTGAAAATGCTGAGGATAGCCCTTTCGAATGTGGCAGGAGCATTGCATAAGCCAAAAGGTAGAACTGTGTAGGCAAATTTTCCCCAAGGACAAGTAAAAGTGGTTTTGTCTTCGTCTTCAGGGGCAATCTGGATCTGATTATATCCACTGAAGCCATCTAGGAAAGAAAAGAATTTCTTCCCTGCCAAAGTGTCTAATACTTGATCGATGAATGGGAGAGGGAAGTGGTCATTTTGTGTTGCTTTATTTAGTTCTCTGTAGTCCACACAAATTCTCCATTTCCCATTCTTTTTTGGTACCACGACAAGGGGAGAGACCCATTTACTATTGGATATGGGATAGACGAAATTGACATCTAAAAGTTTTTGAAGTTCAGCTTTTACCACATCTTTTAGGTGAGGATTAAGTCTCCTTTGAGGCTGGCGAACAGGTCTCGCTTATTTTTCTATGTAAATGTGGTGTGTACATAATTGGGGATTTATTCATTTCATATCAGGGTAGTCCCATGCAAATTCTTCTTTATATCTCCTCAATAAATGGATGATTTTCGTTTCTTGTTCGGAGGTGAGCTTGGCATTAATGTTTAAGGTTTTTCCCGATTCAATTTCCACAACTTGACTATTTGAAACAGAGGTAACATGTATTGTTTGATCATGTGTATCTTTAAGGGGATCTTCTTCTACTTCGTTATTGAATGCTGCCTCTATCATGTGACATTGTGTGTGGAATGTGAGTTCAGTTTGAGTAATAAAATTATTAATGGCATCGTCTTCTGTTTAGTCTTTGAAATCAAGTGTCTCTTGTATAGTTAATGGAGATCTAATGTTATCAGTAAGGTATGATACACGGTGCTTATTAGTTTTGATTATTGTGACACTTGGTTGTGCTGGACGATATAAAGCTAAGTTTTTGATATTCACTTCTCTGGTTATGGTTATATTGCCTTGTCGACAGCCAATATAGGCATCGACAGTTGCAAGCTAAGATCTACCTAAAATCAATGGGTGTCCATCAAGTCGGTTTTTGGGATTTATTATCAGAAAATCGGTCGGATATTCCCAGGAATCAACAGATACCATGACATCATGTAGTGTGTCGTCTGGCCTAACCACAGATCGGTCAGCTAGTTCTAGTAAGGTAGAGGTGGGTTCTACAGATGTAATGCCTAGCTTTTGGCAAGTAGTAGTTGTTAATATGTTGATTGCAGTTCCTAGATCAACTAAGGCATTGGGAAAGGTTTGACCATAAATTTGTATGGTTACTATTGGATTTCCTGGATCTTCGTATTTGATGGGTGTTTCTTTTCCTGATAATAAGTCAGATAGAGTGCCAACTAATTGGACTGTCGTATTGTTTGTTATATTCCTCCTTGTTTTTTTTACACACAATTCTTTGATAGTCTTTGCATATATCAGGATGTTATGAATGGCTGGAAGGAATGGAATTTTTATGTACAAATTTTGTAATTCTCCCAGAATGTCAAAATCAGGATGTTGTGTAGGTCGAGGTATGATTAATCATTCTGGGAATGGGGGAAAGGATGTGGTTGATTGGTTACGAGTTTGTTATTTGTTCACATCCTCTTCTTGTGACGGTTTTTCTCTGGGTAACTGATTTTCAACATGGGCTGTCTTATCTCCCTCAGTTTCAATAATGCGTCCAGATCTTAGCTGAAGATCACTACACTCCCTCAGATCGGTTCCTATTTCTAGTGTTTCTACTATCTGGATAGATTGGACCGGTCTATTATTTAGGTTAGGGTTGGTTTGGGCTGGGAGTTGCGGTCTCAGATTAGACAGGGGATTTTGTTGTAAGGCTGGCAGTGTAGGTTGAGGGAGTGGAATGGTTCCTATTGGCTCATGCATCGGCCTTTGCTAGTTTGTCTACTAGGCTAGACTTTTTGAAGTCGGAGGAGTCCATTGTGCTGGGTATGCATTACTTTGCTAATATGGTGGGGCATAGGGAAAATTTAGCCAATTAGATTGGCTTGCCTGATTCGGCCACGGGGTTGATGAAGGAAATGACTGTGGTGACCAATTTGGAAACGGGGGTTGCGGTTGATTTTGCCACATATTATATTTTTGAGTATTATACTGTGGGAACTGAAAAGAAGAAGTTGGGTCTCAAAACATACCAGACTGTCCCGACTGCCCCTGACGGCACTGATTGAGCAGATACACCAACTCTGGTTCTTCTTCTGCTTCCTTGTATACTGCTTTTAATCCTGGAAGTAAGGGACAACATTCCGTAAGGTGGTATTTTGTGCAGATGGTGCATGTTTGGACTGCATCTAGTGGACACACCTTATGGCTATGTTTCTTCCTGCATCGGGGACAGAAGATTGCCAAGTTCTGTTCTGCCTCCATTTGCTTTTGTTTGGCCTGCATAATATCAAGTTGTGTAGTTAGTGTCCCTAGTACATCAGTTTTAAAACTTTCCAAGAAATTTCTAATTTCTGCACGCATTACTCCTTCTGTCGAGATTTTATTATCTCTTACAAATCGATCATGTTCTGCCAGTTTTAATCTTGTGCTGCCTCTCGAGCTCCTGATACATAAATCAATAATGTCAGCAAAATTTTCCTGATAAATATCTCCTTTCCCCATAATGTTTAAAGTTTCAATCGATTGTTCCTTCATACCCCTAATTAATGTTGTTTTTAACACATTATCAGGTAAAGGTAGGGATGCATAAGGAGATCTTTGAAGATTATACTTAAAACGTTCCACATACTCCTCTAATGTTTCATTTGGTCTAGCTACCATCTAGAATATTTCATCTTTTAGTTCTCTAGACCTGCAATAGTCTTGATATTTTTTTTAGAAAAGATTCTTTCATTTGATCCCAGTTATTTATAACTCCACCACCTAGTCCCATGAGCCATCTCAAAGTAGCCCCTTTTATTGTGGAGGGGAATAATTTTAGTTTCTGGGGGTCAATGGTGTAGTCATAACCCCTGCATAGCACATCGAACTCAAATAAGCATGCATCCAGACCCTCTGATATAAGACCATGGAATGTAGGGATATGCTGAAGAGGAATTTCTTTCATAGGTACATTTGCTGTCGTATCCACTATGGGGTATTGCAATGTAGAGGTTTGAGTGTTTGGTTGATTTTGGGCCATTTGGTCAAATATATGCCAATAACCTTCTGGGATATCTAGGAGAGTGTTCCTAGGTTGAGAGGGAATGGCTTTAACAGGAATGGTTTTAATAGTTCTTCCTCTATTTGGGATAATGAGAGTGCCTGATGTCTAAGGAGATTGAGTCTCTTCAAAAATTATCTTTGCAGCACTTCCCTTATCTGGGCTGCTCAATGGCTTAGCTGTCCCAAGAGGAGACCTTGGTTCCTCAATTTCCCCTGTCTCTCCTCTTCCTTCACAAAGATTGCTGAGATTCCCTTCTTGCAATAGTTATGGAGTAGAATTTTCAATTTCTTGAAAATCTTGTTCTTCAGTTTGACTATGCACCTCAGCAAAGGCTACAGATGGTGATCCTGTGGCCCGAAGGGAACTAGTAGGCTGTCTGGAAATAAATTTTCTAGGTCCTACTAAAGGATGAGATTCTACTTTCTTAAAAATTTCGTCCTTAAAGGTTGATTGGCCAAGGGTCACCGGCCCCTTAGCATTTTTTGGCTTGGGTAGAGGTCTGGAACTCTTTTCTGGCTTTTTCTGCTTAGTCATGCACACATAAATCAACTACTAGATTCTACCCAACAAAACAATAACAAATCTACAGGAAAGTGGGCAGAGGAGCACGACTGTTACATACTCCACATGTAGGTTCTTACCTTCCGTTTTCAAAACCCAATTCTTCCCTAGCAGGGTCTTCACTACTTTGAAAATAAACAAATGGCTACACTCTTTCCTCGACAACGGCGCCAAAATGTCGAGCTATAAAAAGGGTCTCTTTCACCTCTAATTACCTGACATTAGTTTGTCAATCCAGGAATTTTTTTTATTTCAAAGAGTGTCTCATTTTGAGGCTACCATTTGCCAGAGTAATGCTAGTAGTACAGTGCTCAAAAATACAAGAGTAAACGGATGCTTGTTTACAGCAAACAACTTTGAAAGGCTAAACCATACATTCAAAAAACTAAGAAATTTATCAATCAAGGGTTTAGTAGTAGTAACTCATCCCTTTGTAAACTAATGGGCCAAAAGAAATCAAGGAACGGATCGTTGATCTGGGGGCCGGACAGTAAATGTTAACAGCTGCTACAGTCTTAGATCGTTCTTCACACCAAAGTAACAATAATGCAAATGACAGGAAATGGAATGGCAGATGAGAAATGGAACAACAAATAAGAAATGGAACAACAAACTTGAAATGGAATAGTAAACAGGAAATCGTAACATCAATAAAGTCTAATAAGAAACAACACCTTAGTCTACAAGATCAAATGCAATAATCATATCCTATAGGAATCAAATGGCAATCCTCCACTTTTAAGGATGAATCGAACAACACACAGAAATGGAACAACACTGATTAATAATAGACTATAGAACAGCTCTTGAAAGCCACTCACACATGCACACGACACACCTTAATAGTAATCTGATTCTGGTAATCCGGTTGTCAATCTTAGTTATAAAGAATACCATTATATTTCATAATGGAACAACAATATCTATAGATTCAACAATCACAAGGAACATAATCCTGAAGATGAGTTCAGTGATATCAATGAATAAGTGTACACACAGATACTCTGTAATTGAATGGCAACAGTATTCTGTAAAGACCAGCAATATTATATCAGTATTTAAAGGAACAATAATACGTTGCAAAGTTAATACAATGGTTTTATTCTTCCAAAATGATATTACTCAATAAATCAAACATAACAGAGCTTGCGATGTGAACTAACAGAACAAATCAGATTACCAAATAACACTGATAAGGAAACCACGCATAAACCAAAAGTAGTAGCATAGGAGCAAGTCTTCCTCCAGGGCTGGGCCCTTAGCCTCTAGGGGTACACCGCTTGAAGTTATTCCAGAATGGAAGGTGAAATATCAACTGCGTTTGTATTAATGCATAGGAAAAAATTACAGAGGCTCACTTCTCAATCGAGAGTCGATGATCAAAGTCTTAACGTTAAGAAAAATTACATAAAAACATAATAGACTCCCCGGGCTAAGAGTGCTGCCCCTTTTTATAATGGTGAAGGCAGAGATGTCTAGGTACAAAAATAGTTAAAGTAGCGATCCCTTGAGATCAAAGGATCCTCAGGGATTCGCTGAACCATTAGTCCTCAGTTATCTCTTTACTTTCTTGCGCTGAGCCGATATCTCCATTTCCTTTCCAGGGCTGATATGCTTCGATTTGGTTTGCCTTGTTTTCATACGATTCCCCCTCAAAGGGACAGCGGTTAACCCAACCTTGTCCTTTCCTTTGGAACGGTAGTCTTTCGTTTTTCCTTCTTCCTACATAAGAAAATCTAAATTGTCAGTGTTTTTGTTTTGCACATTAGTCTTACAGGTTTTATTACAATTCCTTATCACCTACCTAGTTCATGATGGAAAAGGTTTGTAAGTTTTAATGAAAATATGCTGAAAGAATCATAAAAAACATACCTTCTTTACCACTCCACAACTGCAAGGTCAGGTTACTGCTATACGCACTACGTTCTAAACAGTTGTGCCAGTCTCCCTTCCTTCCAACGCAGACAATCCATTATATAATCAGGTGGCTAACTCCTCAATCCCTGGGCAGCTCTTAACAAACGACAAGTTTAGCAAGTGGTGGTTCCTACACCAAGTATCTCAAGCCTCGAATAGTATGTTGGTAATGACCTATTTAAACATAGAAAACCTACATAACCTCTTAACCATGCATTACCTTAACCCAATGGCTTTAGCACAGAGATTCAATGTTTTAATCTTCCTTTACATCAAGCGATGAGAAAAAGGTAATAAAGGTGGATGAATTGGCGTTTTCTTGAACTGAAGACTTTATCATCTGTGACCATAGTCTATCGACGTCGATAACCTATTACAAATCGCAACAGATCAGATTCAAGGGTGACTCCTCAAACGATTTGTTGCACTGTGTGATACATGATGTGTGAACCTGCGGACCTAGTGAGTATTCAAAATCACACCCTCTACCATATCGCATGCGGGAACATCGACGTAATGCAATCGGTGGAACTGGTGGGTGTTTCTTTTTATGAATGTGCATTGTGCAACATGCGATTGCGATATCACAATCACAACCCTAAAATTTCAGAGGGTTGATTCTGTAAAAATCATCCCTCTGCAATGTGTGCTCATCTTAACCTGACATCTATTGGGGTTGATCATCACATTGCACCTGTTGGGGCTGACTATCGCATCACAACCTGACTCTGTCGGGTCTGATTCTTTACCGTTGGCTTCTTTTGATCTGTGGATGTGAAAAGTGGGACCAATGGTGGCCTGCCACTTGGCACTTCCCCATTCGCTAAGGAAATCTTGTACATCACATTCTCTTGCCACCTATCTAAGTCAAACCGAACTTCAACTTGCTCTAACTTGTTCAGATGAGCTCAGATTCGAGTGTCATTCACATTGTTGGAATCAAGATCACGAGAAATTCGATCTGATGGTAACTTTATCCAGATTCTGCCACTTTAATTATTTGATCCTTTTTCCCATACCACTGGAACTTTTTACAGATCTTCGTGGACCAATTGTCCCCACTAAGAGCTTTTGGACCACCAAAATCCTTTTTAGTCAATTGGCAAGTGAGGAAATTTGTCCCTCACTTTTTCCTTCTCCATTTACCAAGATTTACTCAGACGAATTCCTTTGAAGCCCAGATAAATATACTCCAACAAAAGCATTAACACATCTAGCATGCTCCCTGTGTCCTTGCCAAACCACATATTTAACCACCTACATGCAAAGTTGGTATGTTCTTTGCAATCATATAGTAACCATACATGACTCAGACAACCCCTCACTTTCCAAGAGTTTATAGCACACACTGTTTGGTCAAGGATTACATAATAAAAACAAATACCTTAGCTACTCATAAGAAAAGGCCAAAAGCATCGTCATTCAATTTTGAAGTGATGGAAAACACATCATCACTTTTGTATTTACTTGCAATGCATGATTTACAAACCATGGCCATAAGAAGAAACTATATCTTTAAAAAAACCATATTTTACATAATAAAGAAGACCGCCATGAATGTGGTGGATTCGTTTCTTGAGATGTTTCACCCATTGGCTTCCTTATTGATTCTTTCTTGGCATGGAGCATATGATACGTGGCTCCCTGGTGTCCCACCTTATTGCAGTGACTACAATGATTCTTTCTGCTCCAAACTTTCTAGGTCATCTTGGAGCACTTTCATCTGATGTGCTTCTAATAAGTGTTCATGGATCCCTCATTGTCACCAGAATGTGATAAGGTGCCCTCATTATCTCTCGTTGGAGGGTTGTTGGCTATTTTGGAGCATTCCCAAACTTTCTTCCTCACATACTCGAGTCCTGGGTGACGAGGCAATTCCTCCACTTTGATGGGGTTTACGATGACCTAGCCATTAATGTCAAGAACCTTCCCCTAATACACCATTTTCTTCATAGTTTGGATCTGATACCTATAGTATATTTTTCAAAAAAAAAAAAAGCCTCATTAGGAAAGGTACATGAAATCAAAGAATCACTTTTTACCTCAAGGTGGTTATGTTGTAGCTTTTCCAAGGTTTCTTCCTTGGATTGCAACTAGCCTAGAAACCTTTGTTTCTGTTGATTTGGGGTAGCATTGGATGTGCTCTGGCCATGAAATTCAGTGGAAAGGTTGGGGTACATGAGATCTCCAATCCCTAGAAAGGGTTTGTGCAGATTCTAAAAAGATCACGAGATATTAAAATAATTAATATTTTTAATGGAGTTCCTAAGTCTAAACCTAGGGAAAATAAAATATTAATGTGTATTAGTATGAATCTGTGTTAGAATGGTCCAAAAGACATGGATCACACCAGATCTAATCTTAGTTGTTGATTAGGGACTTAATCTCAGCCGTTGAGATGTCAATAGGAAAATTATAAGAGGAGGCTTGAGGGTCACTTGGATAAGGCACCAGATGATCAATCATTCTATTTTGTAGAGCGGGGTTTGCTAAGAGAGATAGAATCAGTGATCGGGAGAGCAGCTGAGGGGAATTGAGTAAAATAAATAGAAAAGGCAGATTTTGTGTTGGGAGAGAAGTGCAACAACCAAGGAGGGTGACGCAGAGCTAGCAAGGTCTCACGCAGGGCCATGTAGAGGCAGCCTAGTGCTATGGAGAGCACCAGAGGGGCCAGCGTAGCTGACACAGAGCTTCAAAGAGCTAATGCAGGGCCTCTTGGGGCTAACAAAAGCCTAGAAAGGCTGACGTAGGGCCAGTGTCAGATAGAGAGGGGGCTGACACAGTCCAGTTTGGGCAGACGCTAGGGTTGTAGAGCAGTTTTGTGCTGAGGAGCTTCAGGAAGGTTTTTCCGGGGTTTCAGCCAGGAGATTTCTCTCAAACTATGAGGTATAGCTGCTAAGGAAATTCTCTGTTCGGTAGGCCAGTTTTGTCACCCAGATTGTACTCTGGTATTTCTTAATAAGAAAACCCTCAGATAGCTACATCACTTTTCCCACATTGGGTTTTCTAGGGACATTGTTCCAAAAATAATGGTGTCATGTGGTGTGTTTGTTCTTGTTTCTTTTAGTTGTTGATCTGTAATATGTTGAGCATGCACTCATGTTTATTTTCAGTATTTAATTTGTAAATAACTTGTTAAGGAAAAATAACAAGCAGGTATTAATAAATAAAAAAAAGTGCGTGAAGGGTTTCTAAACTAAGTAAACTTAGAAACTTCAATTGTTTCTCCTTTTATGCTTCCTGTATGAGTCTCCTTAGCTCAATATTCTCTACTTGAATGCTTTGGTTGATCTCGTCCAGTTCTTTTGGCCAGGACGAATTAGGTGTCCTTTTCATCTTTGTTACAATACCTATTGAGACTTTTGTTTCATCATCCGAATCAGAACCTAAATTGACAGGTCCATCTGTTGCGATCCCAAAGGCTATGATCTTCCTTTTGTCACCGCAATTTGACCCTAGGTCAATTGGTCTTCCTTGTGTAAATTCTGTAACTATGACCTTCTCATCTTCCTCTTGTTTAGAATCGTGATCTTGTTGCATGGTGCCAGTTTTATTCTACCACTCCTTTTTGTTATTCCTCTTCGGTCTCAGCTTTGCGTGCAGTTTCCAACAGTTCTCTTCGTCATTTCCATATTTCTCACAATGTGTACAAGAGGGCGTTGCCCCTCTTCTCTTGGTTGTTGCAACTCTTTTTGGGTGTTCATTTTGTTCATGTGTCCCCCTGCTTTCCAGATGCATGGCCTTCACACTTGCCTCATCAATAGTAGTAGGCTCGAACAATAATAATGAATGACTTATGTAAATATGTAAGGAACTGATATACATAGTTTCAATCTCTGGTGAATCTAATGGAATGCTAAAATTCGATGCTTGTTTCCTAAATTCTTTGGTGAAATTTTTCACATTTTGACCCTTGCTTTGCCTTAGGTTTCACCATTCCATTAATTTTTTTTGTTTATATCCTAGAGGGTAAAATTGATTCTTTAATGCATAAATAAAATTTGATCACGAGGAAAGGAGGTTACCCACATTATTTTTGCCTTGCAATCTTCTCTCCCACCAAATGAGAGTGGTGCCACTAAGTCAAAGGGATGCCAAATGGATCTCTACCCCATCTTCTTCGATTTTTTGAATCTAGCAATAGACCTTAATCTGCCTAATCCAATTGTTGAGCTTTTGTACATTACATTCTCTAGCATACATAGGCACGTCAAATTTGATGTCTACTTTAAGGAAAGGTTTCTTATATGTATGTCTGGAATCATGATTAGAATGATGAGAAATATCACTTGAAGAAGGAGAGGGAAGAGGCTCTTCTCCACCACCTTCATGATTTGTTGATCCATTGTCATCGACATATTTCTTCTCGTGCCCAAGTTTGTTCTCATACTCTCAAAACAACTCGTCCACTTTCTCTGCCATATTGTAGAATACCTTGCAGAAAGTATGTTCCTCTTCCCAACGAGCTTCTTAATTTTCCATGTTTCTTCATTGTGCATGTCCTACTTCATGATCAAAGGGATTGAGCATTCCTTCACCTTTTCACAGCTTGTTTTGGGTTAGCATATACTCATGCAATTCGCATCGACAAAGACCTAGATCTGATAGAAAACTTGATCCAAGATATTTTACTTATAGATGCATTAGAATTACATGAAACAAAGCTTACTAACCATAGATCTTCAACGCACATAAAACAATGAGGAAATAACAAGGTTAGCATTAAATCATGTCATAAAGATTTGGTTATGGAGTTCGTCCAATTTGGACTACATCTCTAGGGCCTAATCAATAGTGGCGAGTCCTTCATTCATTAAGTGGCATAAAAAGAGATAATAGTACAAGAAACATTCTTTTACAATCCTTATACCTCCAATCTGGAAGATAGACGAAGAATGGATATCTCGGCTTCAGAAATAGATACTACCACTGAAATCTTGGCGATTTTTTTTTTTTTTTTTTGTGCAAAATCGCATAACCAAACACCCAATTTGGATAATCAGGCTTTATGCACCCTCACAAAACCTCCTTGCTTCTTAAGGCGAGGTCTTAGCCTACTGCCAGGTGAGGTTACTACTGTATGCACTACATTCTCAACTATTGTTCTAGTCTCCCTTTTTTCCAATGTGAATAGTTCATTATATAATTGAGAGGCTAACTCCACAATCCCTGGGTAGTTCTTAACAAATGACAAGTTTAGCAGGTGACAATATCTACACTAGGGATCTTAGGCCTAGAATAGTATGCAAGTAATGACCTGTTTAAACATAGAAAATCTTCATAACCTCAACCTTGTATCACCTTAACCCGATGACTTTAGCATAGAGAATCATAATTTTAATCGGTAGATAAACCTATGCCTTTACATCAAGCGATGAGCGAAAGAAGATAAAGGTGGATGAATCTACATTTTTTTGAATCGACGAATTTATCATTGGTAGCCATATTCTATTGATGCTGATAAGCCATCGCAAATTGAAATTGGTTGGAGCTAGGGGTCATTCCTCATACAAGCCATTGTGTTGTGCAATATGCAATATGCAAACTGGTAGACCCAGTGAGTATTAAAAACTACACCCTATACCATATCACATCCAGGAACATCAATGTATCCTAATCAGTGGAACCATCAGGTCTTTCTGTTTATGAACATGCATTGTGCGGCATGCGATTGCGATATTGCAATCGCATGTCTGACCCTGTCAAGGGCCAATTCTGTAAAAAATCATCCCTTTATGATGTGTGATCATGGCATCGCAACCTTACATATGTCGGTGCCGATCATTGCATCGCACCTGTCAGTGGCTGATTATTTAAAATATTGTCCCTTTGCAATGTGCGATCATTGCATTGCAACCTAACATCTGTCGGGGCCAATCATCAAATCGCACCTACCGGGCCAATTATCACATCATGGCCTGACTTTGTCGGGGCCAATTCTTTACGACCAACCTCTTCCCATTTGTGTCTCCCCATTCCCCAAACAATTTTGCCATGTCACCTTCTCCTTCCACCTGTCTAAGTCAAACCTGAACTTTGACTTTCTCTAACTTCTTCATATGAGCTCGGATTCGAGTTTCGTTCACATTTTTGGAATCAAGATGACAATCACTTCGATCCAATGCTAATTTTATCCAGATTCTACCAGTTTGAGTCTTTGATCGCTTTTACCATGCCACTAGCACTCTTTAGAGATCGACCTAGATCATTTAAGTTGCAAAGTTTTACACATTAGTATTGAAGTGAACTATTGAGAAGGTTTTCATAAGCTTAACACTGTCTTTCTATCATCACCCAAGAAGCTCCAGGAATTTTCTTCTAGATTTCCATTATGTATGTACACTAGATGTACTTTTGAGGTCAGTCCATTGACCCTTTTATCATATTGTTATTAATGTGAATATGTATACAGTAGGTTGTATTATATTTATGCACACACTTGGCAATATCGTCCCTATTTTAGGTTATATTGACTTGTACTTTATTCCTCTTGCTTTACTCAATTGGAATCCCATAGGTTCCAACCAATGCATGTTAAATTAACTAGGCATAATTTTGTGCTAAGGTTTTGTTTCCTCCATTAAAGTGTATTTGGAACATTTTATATTAAAATGATTCATCCATTGGAAAACCATATCTAATGTAAAATGCATATAAGACTTAGTCTCATATTACATATAATACTTGTCTTTCTCCATCCCTTCTTAGGATCTTTTAAGATTAACTCAATTTCCTTAAGTTATGTCCTTAATTATATAATATACAACTCATAATTTGATCTCTCGATATGGGTAGAATAAGGTGATGGATTATTACTGATTTACCTCATTGAGTTTTTATTTTATTAAAATTTTCCCTTGTATAGCAACCATGCAATCTCAGATTATAATCTACCAATAACTATTACTTATTGAATTAATCAATTTTGTGTCATTCCAATATAGTTTTCTTGGGATTCTCTCTCCCCCTTGAAATTTAGTTATCCAAAAACTTAAATATTTGACATAAATGTAATGATTAATCTCTACTTTTCTCATATATATGGGTACTCACATCAAATTTCATTTAGTGATTTTTAAAATAAACGTAGTTTAATATTTAACCTCTATGGTATGTAACCCGAGTCAAATACACCACATATTCTCCCACATACATGGTAAATTTCTCGTTTATTTTATCATAATTTAGTTGTGAGAATTGTGATTCCTTCACGCATGAAGGCATATCCATTTAGCTCATTTCATCCCCACAATGAGTCCTAGATGCAAGTCATACATGTAAATGTACAACTCAAGTAATCATATTCTTCTCATACATGCATTACTTATGATGGTCATGATTTACCATGATTACCAATTGTGTAATTGTTGGCCTTGTGGGGCTTGACCGAGGTTCAACGTTAGTTAGCCCAACAAATCCCTACACTACTGGCCCTTTTAGCATCAGCCTATGGAGCAGGGACTGAAGTCTCACCCAAAGCAGTATGGGGGGATGCTGGAACCAAGTTCCTCCACCTTGAGATGGTCATGATGTAGGTTTTTACCCTCATCCCCTACTTTCACGCAGGTCGCTAAGCCTTAGGGATCTATCAGTCTACCCCTATATTTTGCCCTTCAGTACCTCCACGAAGGTGTACAATTGACCTTCGCGTAGCCTTAACCCATGATCCAGGTACATCCACGCAGCTATGACAACATATTGTATAGGTTCCTATGTTATCTTAAGCATTCTACTTATCTTACTAGTCAATCATAGTTAGCGGCGCGTAAACTGATATTCTTACTTGTATTCAATTAATCAATATAATCACATATATTTACGCATCACATAAACATTGTAAATTAAACCCAAAACGAAATATAAGTAGATGCATTAACAAGAACTAAATACACAACAATTGTAGAATACTTCTCTTTATTGATATCTTTAAGTTAATACAGACTCTATCTGCCCTATGCACTCAGCTGCAGGGGTCTGTGTACTCAGCTGCGGACTTCCACCCTAGGCCTCTACGCACTTAGCTACAAAGCCTCTACCTACAATAAGACCTGAAACACTTAGACTCCTCTGCTTAACTCCTCACTTCATTCTTCAGTAGTCACTAAAGACTACTTAGAGCTTACTTACTTAGCTCCTTTTTATATAATCTTTTGGTCCGTGGACCATGGGTGGATCTTTAAAGCCGTATTTACACTTTACAAAGTAAGGGTGGACAACCCTTTATGACTCTTGTCACCTTTGTGCTCTGTGACCACAAAATGTGGAGACTTTACAGCTTTAATACAAACTTGTCCCAAAACATGGGCTTTTAGCCCCAAAATTGTCCTTGGAAGAAACCGTTACTAATAGGCCCCCATCACAAACATGGTGACTCGCCGTTGAGTCACTCTATAGGCACAGGGATCATGGTGTGAAGACCTCCCAGCTCGACCTGTATGGTGTTAACCTGCATAGTGCACTGTGCAGTTGCCTGCTTCGTTCTTCAACCAACTGCTCTGTCGCTGGTCCTAAACTATCAGCCTAAAGCTTCTACTAAGTTCCTTCTAGATTAGGAAGCTTGCCTTCAATAGAAGCTGTGACTGGATAATCCTCATCCAACTAGGGCTTCAAGCACACCTTTAGTGCCACCTCTTTGTGTTGCACTGCATCTACCTGTTCTTTCAGTTCTTTGGCCTCCTGCAGCTTCATCAGTCTCTGTGTGAGAGCGACGGTGTGTGTTGTACCTTTTACTTCATCATAGAGCTAATACAGTTTTTGTGCCTCTGTCTCCAGCCGTTGTACATTACGATCCTCTAAGAGGCTTGTCAGGACCTCGAACAACTATTCAAACAACCATGTGTAGTCTTCTACTGCACTGTCTACAACCGCTATCGCCTTTGTGATAGTGGTTGCATGCTGCTCCTTCAACTGTAAATATGCAATCTATAGGTTCAGTTCCAACTAAACCTTAGCCAACTCTACGTGAAAATCACGTACCCTTGTAGCAACCGTGTGAACACACACCGTGACCGGTTCTCCCTCGGGAATGTCCAACTCTGGGACCATTCGACATGGCTCCTCCACGACCCAAACTATGCATTTTTTTTTGTCAGTTACCTCGGTCACAACGGTGACAGAAGAATATGTTGTAGGGCCAGCTACACATTATTAATTAGTTGTTGACTGATTACCTGCACTGTGCACTTTTCGAGGACCCTTAGCTCCATGACCATTCCATCCTGTAGCAGGTGGAGTGCCTCGCCATGGAGCGCTACCAAGTTCAACCCCATGCCCTTGAGGGCACTGCAAATGGGCCTGTCAGCTTCATTTTATGTGGTTAGTGCTCCATCTAGCAGCACTATCGCTCGGGAGACCTTCGTACGTAGCATCTCGGCAGCTTCTAAAGTACTGATAGCGAGGCTGGTAGACACCATGCTAGCCTATGATGCATAGATATGCAGCTCTTACATACCCATCTAGATGGCCCCTAATAGTAGCTACTACTGCTACTCGAACTGTTGTAGTGCCTCCGTGGTGACATCCTGCACCTTGTCCCCAATGTCATGCAAATCTCCCTTTGTGAGGGTGATTGGGTCTAGCGATACCTTTCTGGCCTTGGATTTCTTCCTCAAGCCCACTTTTTCTTATTCCCTTGGACACTTAATGTAGTCTGACGTCATTTGCGGGTCTACACCATGCTTCTCTATTTGCTCATCCATTTCTTCCTCTGTTTCGGGTGAAGGCGACCTCGCGCCTTTGTCAGAGCCACACTTTATTTCACCTGTTTGCTTTTTTGTCTGCTAGGTGGCATCACTCTCTACCTGAGCCTTTTTAATGGCCTCCTTTTTCCTTTTCTCAGCCAGCCATACCATCTTAAGCTTGGCCTCCTCCTATTTGGGCTGTGCGGCAGAATTGCTTGACCCCACCACCAAGCCTGACGTAGTGCACCACTCTGCCAGCCGGCGCTGAAGAAATGCATCAATCGTGTCATCCATTGCCAAGTAAGACAAGTCATACCATTTTTGCGTAGGTTCCTTTCATGCCTTGATCGATACACGGTGAAATTCCACGTTGAACTCCACGTACTCTTGGAATTTGGTAAACAGAGTAGGCAACAATTGTGGTTTTTTATTGATAGCCATGCGGATGTTCATTTCCATCAAGATCCAGAATATCTTTCTATCCTTAAAGCACTAATCATCCCTGGTCACCCACGGTGAAGAATACTTCGCTGCTTCTGACAGGTCCAATGCGATCAAGGGGAATTGACTGTCCTCCAGTAGCTCCCAATCTACCAGCACAATAGACAGCAAGAGCCATGCATAGTGGAAGGTCTTGTTGAGTTCCTGTGCCTTCCAAAAGTTCATAAGGAACTCACTGCAGAGATAATGTGCCCAATTTAACTAGACTCCTTCGATGCATTGGGTTGCAAGAGCAATGACTGGTGCCGACACTTCATCTGTGTGACACTTCCTCATAACCTTTCCTGCCAAAATCTATGTGGCCACCTTGACTGCAAGGTCACAGATACTCGAGATGGAATAGCCTCACGAATTCTTTACAAGCTTGAATTTCTTCTTCATGGCCTCTCCAAGGGCTTGTTTACCACCTTTTCTACCAAATATCATGGCCGTATTTTCCCCTGTGTAGGGCAGCTGCTTGATCGTATGGATCAATCTGTCGGTGATGGGTATTGGCTCCTCCAGCCACATACACCCATCATGCACTAAGAATAGTAGTTGATTGATGACCAATACTGTAATGGGGGTGTGATTGTAGTGCAACACCCATAGCAAGTTGAGCAGACCTTCCTTATATACTCCCTTGAGCCACTTTCGCGGTTCCAATGTCGTCATCCTAGTGGTTGTGTCAAAAACGTAGTGCATTAGCTTCTCCGTCGCCAAGTGCAAGAACTTCTCATGGTTAGCTAAGTCCCAATCTTCCAGTTTTAACAATGGAACCCGCCCCAAGCGCGGTCCTTCGAAGACAATCTCGTCCGGTAGCAGAGGAGTGTGCAAGGTGACCTTGTTCTCATCAATGTTCGTTGGCACCTTGGTCTTTCCCTTGTGCAGAGGGATGTAGTCGGGAAACTTAGTGATAGGGTCAACACTCTCAACTTCAACTTCCTCCACTTCCACGCCCAACTCCTCATCATCCATCGGGATGTCCTCAATTTCATCCTTCTTTGGCTCCAAGTTAATGGATTTTCCCTTTTCCTACGTGGTAGGCTTGTCCTTTGGTGGGTTTCTTCTCGGTGACGCACACACTGGTATCGCAACCTGATTTCCCTTCTTATCTTTTGCACTCTCCTTGGATGGGGTCAGCTTCGGTCTAGGTTTCCGTGGTGATTTGCGAACTTTAGGTAATACCTTTGCAACAAATGGAGAAACTCCCTCTACTTCCCTAAAAACCTTCGGCACAGTCCCCTTGATTGTCACTACTTCGGTGTCCATAGCTTTGGATCCAGGGATGAAATCATGCATGAATTTGCGGTTGGATTCTACGAATTGATCAAACACTGGGCAGTCAAGCAATGCTTCGAAGAATGCACGGATCATGCATGTCTGAGAGCTCACCAACGTAATGTTCAAAATGCCAAGTGTTTTTCGTTGGGACTCCACCTTTAATTTATAGGGCATTTTGAATTTCAATCCGATCATTCCCCCAACATTCGATTCATTAATGCTGAATTGGCGGTAGATTTCCAAGGATCTTCCCATAAAGTTTGGCTTAAATTACAACCACCTGCTCCATTTGGCCTCGTTCTTATAGTCAAATCATGAACAATGACTTTAAAGGTCACTTTCCAGCTGATCTGCACAATTTCCTCCTAGGTAGCATAGCTCTCTTTGGGATGTCATGGACCCTGTGACATTTCCTCGTCCCTCAGAATCCTCCAATCGTGCAGTTCCCCAACCCGGGAGTGTAGTTTGTTGTCCCATGCCTCCTTTCAGCTGCCTAGAGTGCTAAGACTATGCTACCCTCATATAGTCACTTGGCCGGATCACCAATGTATGGCTTCAATCAGTTACCATTCACCTTTCTTGGGAAGGGATCTCCATTCAATTTAACCAACTGAATTGCTCCACCGTCAGTAATCTCCTTAATGACATAGGGCCCTAACCAATGCATTCTGAATTTCCCTGGAAATTGATCAAACTTGTTGTCATATAACAAAACCAAATCATTTACTTTAAAGGTGTGCAACTTAATGTGCCGATCATGCCATCCTTTCTTGCGCTGCTTTTGGACCTGTTGGTGAAATCCAGCTAGAAATCTTTCTTCCTCAAGCTCAACAAGCTATGCGGGCCTCTCTTCTAGGGTTCCACGATTCGTCATACCTGTGAGTTCCACTATGCGTAGACTAGGCACAATGTATTCCATGGGTGGCACTACTTCAACACCATATACAATCCTAAAGGGTGTTTGTCCAGTCAACTTTTTTCATGTCATTTGACAAGCCGAGAGTACTGCGGGTATGCGTAGGTCCCAATCACTTCACTAAGCATTGCAAACCTTGGTTAGTGTATTCTACAACACCTTATTTAATTGTTCAACTATCCCATTAGGATACGGATGATAAGGCATGCTTTTTTGGTGATATACTTGAAATTACTCCATTAGTGCGCTAATCATTTCGTTCAAAAAGTGCGCACCAGATCACTCATCAAAATATCTAGACACCTAAATTGAATTAGTACATACTCAAAGAGGAACTTCATAGTAGTCAGGGCTCTTCAATCCTTCATAGGTTGTGCCTCCACCCATCGATTCAAATACTCAGTCACGGTGATAATTTACTGCGCTCATGTCTTCTTTCCTTGGGGCTAAATGGCTTCCACAAAATCTATTGCACATTTCTCGAAAGGTTGTAATGCCATTTGTGGGTTCAGAGGAATTTCATCTCTTCGCAATGGCCTTCCAATCCTTCGAAACACATCACATGACTTGCAGTAAGCTTTGAAATCCAGATAGAGGGTTGGCCACCACAACCCTGCACGTAGAATCTTTTGTGTGGTCACCCTTCCTGGATAATTCTCTCCCGCAGTGCCCCCATTAGCATCAATGAGGATACTTCTCCTTTCAAACTCTAGTACATATCATCGTAATAATTCATCAAATCACATTTTGTACAGATGTCTGGCAATGACAGAAAAGTCTATTGCGTGCACCACTAACTCCTTCTTCTGCTAGATGATGTAGCCTGTCAAGGCGGTTCGTATCGTTAGGAAGTGTATGATGTCTTCAAAGTGTCTTTCCATGACACACACTACAAATAGTTGTGCATTAGGAAATCCCTCCTCCAAATTAGTGGGCTCTTCCCCTGTTTCGATGCGAGAGAGATGGTCTGGTCTCGTATTCAGTCATCGAGGCTTCAAAATAACTTCAAAATTATATTTTTGAAATAATAACAACCACCTACAGATTCTCTCCGTGAACAAAACCCTACTGACCAGGTATTTCAATGCAGAATGATCTGTATACATCTTAAAATGTCCACCCAGCAAATAGTGTCTAAACTTCTAGAGTGCATATACCATGGCTAACCCTTCGCGCTCGGTGGTGGAATAGTTATTCTTAGCCTTGGATAACCTCCTGCTTGTGAATGCTATAGGATGGTCCAATTCTCCTCCACCAGCTTGTGTCAGTACTACTTCCAATGCTATACATGACACGTCTACATGTACATGAAACTCCTTCCAATTTGGGAAGACTAAAATCAACGCGGTGACAATTTTTCCTTTCAATACATCCAAGATTTTCTGATAGCCCTCGTTCCAATAGAATGTGACATCCTTTTCAACAACTTCTCAATTAGCGTGGTGACCTAGGTATAACCCTTGATAAACTTCCTATAATACCCAATATGTCCTAAGGTTGTGTGCAACTTTTTTACACTCCTCAGTGCCTCCAACTTAAGTATCACTACGATCTTCACAAGATCTACCATCAGTCCCTTTCTATAAACCACACGACCCAGTAGCGTCCCAAAAGGAACAAAAAATAGGAATTTCTTCAGATTGAGCGCGATTTGGTTCCTTTGACAAGTATCTAGCATCAGGTGAAAACTTGCCACATGGCGGTTTACCAACCCAAACACAATCTCATCATCAAAGTACACCTCCAGAAACTTATGAATAAATTCCTTGAATGCAGAAATGACTATGTGCGAAAAAATCGTAGGTGCATTGTTCAATCTGAAATGCATTACAGTGTACTGAAAACATCCCTACTCAGTCGCGAAGGTTGTCTTTCTTCTATCCTCAGGGACGATTTTGATCTGATGGTGCCTAGAGAACCAATCAATGAAGGAGTATGCTTCCTAGCCACCTACATTATCCAATACCTCATAAGTGAACGAAGTCGAGAAAGGATCATGTACGCAAGCATCATTCAACTTCTTGAGATCTATGCATATCCTTATTTCATCCTTCTAATTCTTTCCATGTACCACCATTGGGCTTACCCAATCATATTCTTCTACTGGATAATGATGCTTGCCGCGAGCATCTTGTCTAGTTCTAAGCGGACCTTCTCCTTATACTTCAGATTGAGATAGTAATCTCTTTTCTTAAGTGGATTCGCGACGGGTTTTAACGTCATATTCATAATGCCCAGGTTTCCTATTATCCCCTTTAACTCTATGAACTTTCTAGGGAACAAATCTTGGTATTCGTGGAGCAATTTGGCGACCTTATCTATTTCGTGTCAGCCCATTTATCTCCAATATTTATGAATTTGGACTCTGCCTTCATAACAATATTTACTTGTTTTGTTTTCAGTGGCATGGTTATATCAGGATTCTCAATCTGTGATCCATTGACCTCACGGTGACCCTCAGTTTTAGGGATATTAATCTTTCGTTGATCCTCGTCTTCTTCTTTAGAAGTCGTGTTATAGCAATCCAGTGCTAGGCTCAACTGAGTAGTCCAATCGGGTTGAATCAAATCCAAAAGATCCTTTGGTATCTTAAAGATTGTTGCTTTATCTTCTGGTAGTGCTTTGTCAATACAGTAAAACCCATCTTCGAAGGTGAACGTCATTATGAATCCTTCTCGCATAGTATCCCATTCTCATTTTCCATGGTAGAGCTCTGTCTCCAAGTACTGGTTCATCGGGATGACATCCAAGGTATGACAAATCAAGTGAACCCATTCAGGTTAGGGCTTAGCCCATTTGGCCAAATGTACACCCAGATCATCCTTCACATCTTATTTCCCTATTACTCATACCTTCACCATCCCAAAGCATGTTCGCGTTATTTGGGTTATGTTATATTATTTCCACGACTAGCCCACGTAGCTAACCAGGGGGTTATAAGGGGGGCGGAGCCCCTGCTTCATTGCGCCAATTGTGTAGTGGGGTGAGTCATAGAGGGTTTGAGGCGTGTAGGTAACCCCACTCTATGGGTTGTGGGGTTTGGTTTTGGACCCTATGTTAGGTTGGGCGGACCTACCTATGGTTTTGTGCATGATTTTTGCACATGGTTTTGAATGAGATGGTTTTCGATCCATGGTTTTGGATGCGATGGTTTTTGGTCCATGCTATTGGATGCTTCGACATGTATAAATATGTATTGTAACATTGAAAGGAACATAATGAAAAACAAGCTGGTAGTCCCCGTTTTGGGATCCAGGGGCAATCTCTATGTATATGTGTTTTACATGTTATTCTCTAGCATTGTTTATTTTCTGTGTTTTAGAATTCATATGCAAGGAATTTATGTACTAGGTTAAACCTATATTTGGTATCAGAGTTGTTTTGGCATCAAGGGGACACCTTTGTTGCTAAGGGGTTTCACTCGGGCCTGTGGTAGACCCTGTTCAGTGGGAGATCTGCGAGATCGATTCTAGTGGTGAAAGAAGATGGTGAGTAGTAGAAAGATAGAGATTGAGAAATTTAATGGTCAAAGTTTTGAGTTATGGAAACTAAAGTTCGAGGATCTGTTGGTGGATAAAGATCAGTGGATTGTGGTAGATCCGGGTACTAAACCAACGGGAGTATCTGATGAAGAATGGAAGAAGTTGGATCGAAAGGCAAAGAGAAAAATACGATTTTGTGTCTCAGATTCAGTATTGTTGAACGTATCAGGGGAAGCTACAGCGAAAGATTTGCGGGACAAGTTAGGTTCTTTGTACCAATCTATGTCTTTGGTGAATAAACTGTTCCTACGGAAAAAGCTATGTAACCTGAGGATGAAGGATGGAGACTCGGTGACAGAGAATCTGGACGCATTTAATACTGTGTTAATTTAGTTAGAATCCGTTGATATTAAAATTTTAGATGAAGATAAGTGCATCAAATTGTTGTTTTCTCTACCAAATTCATGGGATAGTCTAGTCATTACAATAGATAGCAATGTAATTGCCCTACAGTTTGATGAAATAGTCTCATCCTTGCTGACGAAGGAGATGATACAGAAAAATATGGAGAGACAAAATGGTGATGCCTTGTCTGTATGAGGATAGTCCGAGCACAGAAACAAAAATAAGTCATCGAGTGGGAGATCTAAATCTAGAGGGACATCTAAATCTTTAGGAAAACCTATAAAGGTGGTGTGCTGGAAATGCAGAAAGGAAAGGCACTACAAAAGGGATTGTAAATCTAAAGCTTCTGACAAAGGAAAGGGATCTGATGATCCTCCTTCTGTAGATGTGAAAACCACCTCAGATGAAGGTGGGGATGTGTACTTCGCTTCTTCAAGTACACATGTAGATCATGAGGCATGGTTGATTGACTCAGGTGCATCCTTTCACTTCAATCTTCATAGAGAGTGGTTCTGCGACCATAAGAAATATGATGGTGGTGATGTCTTCTTAGGGGATGATAGGAAGGCTAGAATCATTGGTCGCGGAAAAGTAAAGTTGAAGTTGCAAGGTCGATGGGTTACAACACTTTTGGGTGTCCTACATATTCCTGCATTGGCCAGAAATTTGATTTTTGTAAGCAAGCTAGTTGATGCAGGTGTAAAAACAGTGTTCAATAAGGATACCTGCAAGATGGTTTGGGGAGCATTGGTATTGATGTGGGGAGTTTGGATTGGAACTATGTATAAGCTGCAAGGTAGCACTGTTGTTGATGGGTGCAACAGTCCTATGGTTCCTGAAAGTGGAGCAGAAAATCTAGTGGTCTATAGAGAGAAGATCATGTTATGGTATTAAAGGCTTGGACATATCGGAGAGAAGGGCCTTCAAATACTTCATGTTAAAGGTATGGGAGAAGGTATGAGTAATATCTCTTTGGATTTTGATTTTTGTGAAAATCATGTATATGGGAAGCAGAATCGGGTGAGTTTCCCCTCTAGTGATAAGAGGGT
Organism: Pinus tabuliformis; assembly: GCA_031772625.1. Taxonomy (NCBI): domain Eukaryota; kingdom Viridiplantae; phylum Streptophyta; class Pinopsida; order Pinales; family Pinaceae; genus Pinus; species Pinus tabuliformis. Next base: position 731,733,026 of record CM062811.1, on the reverse strand, counting down.
GAAACATATATTAGTGCTTGTGCACAGTGATGTGCTTGGACTTGTCAAGGATCCTTCACTGGGTAAATCTATGTACTATGTATCATTTATAGAGGACTTCTCCAGGAATATATGGATATATTTCCTTAAGAAGAAATTTGAAGTCTTTGACAGGTTTAAATAATTTAAGGCTCTAGAGGAAAACTAGACAGAGAAGAAGATAAAGGTGCTAAGGGAAGATAACCGTGGAGATTTTTGCAGTAAGGAATTTGAAGAATTCTGTAAGAAGTGTGGTATAGCATGAAAAAATACTACTGCATATACACCTCAGAAAAATGGAGTTGCAGAAAGAATGAACAAGACGTCGATTGAAAGGGCAAGAAGCATGCTCAGTGGTGGTTAAGACATGAATTCTGGGTAGAGGCACTGGAGACATCATGTTACCTGGTCAATAGATCACCTTCATCAGCATTGGAGGATAAGACTCCACAAGAGGTATGGACTAGTAAGAAACCCTCTCTTTTACATCTGAGGGTATTTGGATGTGATGCATATGTACATGTTCCAAAGGAGAAATGAACCAAGTTGGATAGTAAATCTAAAAAGTGCATATTTATTGGTTATCAGGATGGTTTAAAGGGTTATAAGATTTGGAACCCAATAACAAGGAAGGTTGTGTACAATCGAGATGTGGTGTTCAGAGAGGTGAAAGATGTTATTAAACATGAAGTCCAACCAAAGGAACATGAGAAGATAGAGTTCGATCTAAATGAGGAAGAATCAGACTCTACAACAGAGGAGGAATCAGAAGATGAGGAACCACAAAGTTCGGGTGTGAGAAGATCAGTTCGAGAAAGAAGGCATCCAGAAAGGTATAGTCCATCTGCTTTCTCTTCAAATTTTTCTTTATCTATTACTGATGATGATCCCAAAACTGTGAAGGAAACAATAGATTTAGAGGATGGAAAACTCTCGAAGGAGGCCATGGTTGATGAAATCGCATCTTTGCACAAAAATGAGGCTTGGGATCTGGTGGAGTTGTCGGGTGGAAGAAAACCCATTGGCAGCAAATGGGTGTTCAAGAAGAAGACAAATGTACAAGGAAAGGTGGAGAAACAAAAAGCTCGATTGGTAGCAAAAGGTTATTCACAGGTGCCCGGAATTGATTTTGGTGATATTTTTTCTCCTGTTTCCAAGGTAACTTCTATTAGATTACTTTTATCTGTTGTTCCTGGTTTTGATTTTGAGGTAGAACAGATGGATGTGAAGACAACATTTCATCACGGGGATTTGGAAGAGGAGATCTACATGAAGAAACCTGAAGGCTTTGTGGTGAAGGGTAAGAAAGAACTAGTATGCAAGTTAAAGAAGTCTCTATATGGGTTAAAACAGTCACCAAGGATGTGGTATCAGAAATTTGATACATTTCTATGGAGATTTGGATTCACCAGAAGCAAAGCAGATCACTGTGTGTATTTTAAATTAATTTGTGACCGTGTTATTTATTTGGTCTTGTATGTGGATGATATGTTGCTGGTTGGAAATCCCAAAGAAATTTTCCAAGATTTGAAGACCCATTTGTCCTCCAAATTCAACATGAAAGATATTGGTGCTACAAAATATATTTTGGGCATGCAAATTAAAAGAGATAGGACAAAGAGGAAGCTCTGATTAAACCAGAGGAAGTATGTTGAGGCAATATTGTAGAGGTTTAATATGAAGGATAGTAAACTGGTGAAGTTTCCCATTCCTGTAGCTGTAAAGTTGTCTATTGAAGTTCAGTGTACCAAGAAACAAGAATAGGAAGAGGACATGTCCCATGTTCCATATGCAAGTGCAGCTTGATGTATGCGATGGCCTATACTAGACCACACATTGCACATGCAGTGGGAGTATTGAGCAAGTTTATGTCAAAATCAAGGAAGGAGCATTAGACAGCACTGAAGCACGCTTTCGGGTATTTGTGTGGCACTAGTGATTATGGTTTGTGCTACCAAGGAAGACCAAGATTGGACAGAGTGTTGCATATTTATTGTTTTGTTGATGTAGACTGGGCTAGAGATCTGGATTAGAGAATATCTACTAGTGGGTATGTGTTTAACTTATTTGGAGGTGCAGTCAGTTGGTTGAGTAAGAAACAATCTGTAGTGGCACTATTAACTACAAAGGCAGAATACATGGTAGCCACTCATGCAAGCAAGGAAGCAATTTGGTTCCAGAGATTGTGTTCAAATATGGGGTTAGTATAGGGAGTTATAAGGATAGACTGTGACAGCCAAAGTGCAATTTTCTTGGCAAAGAACCCTGCATATCATTCAAACAAAGCTCATTGATGTTCAGTATCACTTTGTGAGGGATATGATAGATGAAAAAAAGGTGTTGCTGGTAAAGGTGGACACTTTGAAGAATACTATAGATGTGTTGACAAAATATATGAGCTTTAAGAAGTTCTCTTGGTGTAGAGAAAAAATGGGTATTGTAGCGCTGGATAAATGACTAAGCTCTCTTCTGGCCCCTTGTGGAAAGAAAAAAACAAGTGGGAGAATGTTGGGTTATGTTATATTATTTCCACGACTAGATCATGTAGTTAATAGGGGGGTTATAAGGGGGGCTAAGGGGGGCGGAGCCCCCCCTTCATTGTGTCGATTGTGTAGCGGGGGGACTCATAGGAGGTTTGAGGGGTGCAGGTAACCCCACTCTATGGGGTCCGGGGTTTGGTTTTGGACCCTCTGTTAAGTTGGGTGGACCTACCTATGGTTTTGTGCATGATTTTGGCACATGGTTTTGGAAGCGATGGTTTTTGGTCAATGGTATTAAATGCTTCGGAATGTATAAATATGTATTGTAACATTGAAAGGAACATAATGAAAAATAAACTAGTAGTCCCGGTTTTGGGATCCAGGGGAAAATATCTATGTATATGTGTTTTATGTGTTATTCTCTCACATTGTTTTTTTCTGTGTTTTAGAATTCGTGTGTAGGAAATTTAAGTACGGGGTTGAAACCTACATCCTACACTCGCACCAATCGTCAAAGCTACCCTTGTATGTACCCCACCATCTCAAGAGCATAGCATGCAGTGCCCAGTGCAAAGCTTGGAAGTGCTTCTTCTCTGGTACTTCACTCTCAAATGCATCCAAAAATACACGTACATCATTCAAGCCATCGTAAGTTGGAAGATTTCTTACCTCTGATGATACATAGTGCAGTGACCGGGTCATCATGTTACAGCTCAACATGGTTACTTCATGTAGCTGATTCTGCCAGTGCTCTAATTCTTCATCAGAGTTTGAGGTGTAGGAACTCTTGCGATCCCATGTAATTCATCCATCCGACATCGGATTCACCCAATCTTGGTCATGGGTTGTTATCTTATATATGCAGTCCAACTCGTCATAGCTTTCGTAATCACATATTGGTTTAGTGTAGTGATATCCTTCAATAGGATCTAGCGGTACTATTACACAAAGTGATTTCTTTTCAAATATCATTTGTCGTTTCTTTAGGTTGATTGCCCCATTCATGTCAATAGCCCAATCAATGCCAAGGAGCGCAGGGTAGGGGTTGCTATCATCCACAATTTCTATCACTTCAAATTTAGCCACTGAGCTCGCACCTTCAATGTCTATAGTTACTCCTTGCAGTCATCCAATGGGGATTATCTTATGTCGATTTTCCATCCTTAATTGAATTGGATACCACTGCAGCGTGGGTCTTCCCATCTGCTCCCAAGTTTTATTTCACAAAATGTTTGCGTCTAACCCTAGATCCAGAATAACCTGATCCATTTCATATTCTAATATCTATGCGGTCAGTCTCCTCTCTCATCTTGTCCTTGCTTTATGCTTACCAATCTTCCGTACACGGCACGGTTCACCCAGAGTGTTTTTGGCGCATCTATTTATAATCTCCTGTAACCCCTTCACAGCCTTGATTTCACACAACAACTTCATGCAGGTCTCTAGAAAGGTCATAAACATAGAAGGATCCATTTCTTAATCAGGCTTATCCCTACTATCTGAGCTAGAGGCCTCATCAAGGCTCTTCTTTGCTTGTATGAATGTTTTGCGTGCGTGCTCCAAATCAAATTCAACCTCCTTCGTCGGAGCTTTGCAAACCCATGCGCTGTCTTCGAGCTATTTCCCCTTATCATCGCCTGTTACAATTCCACTTCGAAGCACTATATTCACATTGAGATCCTCTTTGCAAGGCTTAACCCTCATCATCTGTAGGCTCTGAGTCAGATGAGGTGGTAGCAACCCTTTTTCATGTATCCTCACTATTAGCGTAGGCCAGTCCTTGATCTCATGATCAAAATGAGTAACATATTTGCATGACAGACGCGTTAGGTTAATGCATTCATGGGCATAATGTCCCGCTCCTCTGCAATTATAAGAGATCAGCTATCACCGACCTCTACCAGGTCCTCCTTCTCCTCGGCCTCGTCCATGCCCCTGAAAGCATTTTTGCGCCATCCCAACACTTTGGTTAGGAGGTCGCATTTTTGCCTGGACTCTATAAGTAGGTGTTCTATGCATCATCAATTCATAACTTCAGTAGTTGTACTCATCATGCCCTATCGACCTGTAGAAGTTGCAGAATAGTTGTTGTGGTGTTTGTAAAAACTTCTACAACAAATGGAAATTATTAGTTGTATGTTTCCCTGCTACGTGACATATAGAACAACACAACATAGACGCCATGCCTGGTCCTACTTGGGCTTCCAGCCTCAAAGGAATTGGTCCTCCTCCTGTAATATAGATCGCAAAGACTGGGCAATGGTCTTTGTCATGCCCCTGACCTTTACATTTCAGGCACCATATTTCTTCGCGCGCCTCCGGTCGAACTATTCTATCCTACTTCAAACTTTGCATTTTAAGGCAAAGATTTTGCAACTGTGCATGGATCTGTTGAACCCCCAAATTCAGATCTTGCATCGGTGTTTCATGCAGTCTTATGGCAATCTCCAAGGCCTCTGCCTGAGTCATAATCTTCTGTTGTGACAGTGCAACCCTTAGGTGAGGCAAGAGTGAAGCCATGAACCATTTTGGTGTTGTCCATCTGTTAAGTTCATATTGGCTTCGCGGATTTTACACTTCAATCTCTGATCTAATTCCCAAGGTGTCTCACCTAGTTTCATCGTGATTTCCTTGAACCCCATAGTTGATTATGCCTCAGATTTAGGACTATTGAACTCTTTATTCGGTGTGGTCTAGATCTCTACCAACCCAATGCTTGGATTATCATTAGAGTACTTGATGTGCCAAGTTAGTTCACAATCCTGCAAGGCACTAACTAATATTTCCTTCTTCATGTGATCATCTGTGATGCCTTGATCTTCCCATACATCTTTCACGACGAACCAAAACTAGTCCGGGTCCTAATTTCCTAATCCTATAAACAAAACCAGCTTTACTCAATTTGCCATGTTGAACTACAGTGGAGGTGGTGGTGGTATGGGTGAAGTCGTAGGTGGTGGTGGTATGGGCGAAGTCGTAGGTGGAGGTGGAAGTCGTAGGAATCCTTGTCTTATTAAGCGAACTACACTTCGCAGAGAAGCCTACGTTACTCCCTCTTCGTCACCCAATTGCGGTGAAATCGGTGGGCTATATTCAGGACCCTTTCTTCCTTTGTTTCTATAAGTCTTTCCACTTTGCATAGCTTCAAACATTAAGGTAGCTGCATAACCTATTTTTTGCACAATAACATCTTAATCCTGGTATTTAAAGACTTCAAGTACTTAACTTGTGGACCTTTGAAAAAGCATTGATTCGCCTCACTATAACTAACTAAGGTATCGACCATGAATGCAATCATGAATGCTCCTATGATTTGATCGAGCCAATGATCGAAAACATGAGCGATCTTATCCTTAGAGGCTTCCAGTCTCTATACTAACTTCGGGGTCTAGACAATAGGAACATCAAGTCTCCACCTTCCTTGGTTATCCACTAACTTCACGATCCACTCGTACAACTCAACTAGAAAGGAACAGAAAAAAAATCTCGTTGATTTATGTATATAGGTACCTGTCTAGCCAATGTTCCTTTATCAACCACAAATTTTTGTTCTCCTGTGTCGTGAATTCGTGTATATTCCTATCCAACCAATCTTCAACCTCTTCCTTAGTTGGGTTCCAGTAATACAACATCACACATCTCTTATGCAGATTCTGATCCCAACAACTGACCATTTTTTGTCTTTGTTGGGCCTGACCCATGTTCAGCGTTAGTTAGCTAAACAAATCCCTATGCTACTGGCCCTCTCGGCATCAGCTTGTGGAGCGCGGACCGAAGTCCCACCCAAAGCAGTATTGGGGGATGTTGGAACCAAGTTTCCGCACCTTGAGAGGGTCGTGATATAGGTTTCTACCCCTGTCCCCTACTTTTGCATAGATCGCTAAGCCTTAGGGCTCTATCATTCTACCCCTCTATTCTGCCCTTCATTACCTCCTCGAAGGTGTACGATTGACCTTCGCGCAACCTTAACCTGTGATCCAGGTACTTCCACGTAGCTATGGTAGTGTATTGTATAAGTTCCCAAGTTATCCTAAGTGTTCTACTTATCTTACTAGTCAATCACAGTTAGTGCCGCGTAAACTAATATTATTACTTGCGTTCAATTAACCAATATAATCACATATATTCATGCATCACATAAACATTGTAAATTAAACCCAAAACTCAATATAACAAGATGCATTAACAAGAACTAAATACACAACAATTGTGGAATACTTCTCTTTATTGATATCTTTAAGTTAATATAGACTCTATCTGTCCTCTGCACTCAGCTGTAGGGGTGCACACACTCAGCTGCAGACTTCCACCCTAGGCCTCTGTGCACTCAGCGCAAAACCTCTACCTACGCTAAGACCCGAAACACTTAGACTCCTTTGCTTAACTCCTCACTTCATTCTTCACTAGTCACTAAAGATGACTTAGAGCTTATTTACTTATCTCCTTTTTATGCAATCCCATGGTCCGCGGACCATGGGTGGATCTTTACAACCAACTTTGCACTTTACAAAATAGGGGTGGACAACCCTTTATGACTCTTGACACCTTCGCGCTCCGCGACCACAAAATGCAAAGACTTTACAACTTTAATAAAAAATTGTCCCAAAACATGGGATTTTAGCCCCAAAACTGTCCTTGGGGGAACCCATTCCCAACAGTAAGTATCTCGCTTTGTTATGCATATCTGCAAGTATTACTTTTCAATCATGATATAAAGCCATTGTGTCCTCATAACAAAATTTAACTATAGCTTAAATTTTGAAACTTCCACAATATATAATAAAATCTTTAAGCTCCTTACCTATGAGGGGACAGAATACAAGTAACTTATCCAATTTAGCATTGTTGTATGCATGCAACATATGAAAGCAACTCCTCATAACCATACACCAAATATGCTCCCCCTGAGCATCATCAATCTCTAATCAAAGTCTATTTGCTAAAGGGTCTATATGAAAACAACAATAAGTGAAACATCAACAATGCTTATGTTCACATTACATACGACCACATTACATGTGAGACTCCTCAATGTCACAAATCAACATCACTCTTGAATCAAGGAAACAATATCTATATATTATTCCTTCATAAACACTGATCTCATGAGCACATGTCTTGGCCAAATAATTTGTAGTAGCGTAGAAACTTGTGCAAGGAAGGGTCATTAGCACAAGCCTCAATTCTTAACATAAGAATATCTAGCAGAAAAAATTCAAGCATAGTAAGATAATTGTTCATCATAACTAGCACACTATGATGTCTAGTTGGATTGTAAATGAAATTTACCCATTACATGTGGTATATCCAGTATGCCACATGAACTCGAATAACTTAGCTATAATTGCATTAACTGTATATGAAAAAAAGTAGAGCAGCGAGTTCTTGTATTTCTCAAGATTTTGTATTCTTAAATATACAACACATACAGTTGTCAAGTTTAGGTAGTCTCTAATCAATGGTCTCAATAAACAAGTAGGTTGACATTTTATAAGATCAATAACTACATGGTAACTGGTTGGTTAACGCCGATCTTCTCTAGTGATTTCCATGTTTTATGATAGCTTAAACAAAAGTTATCTTCCCCACAATTTTAGTTGTACTTCAAGCTTGAAAATTTTCTTGTACCATATTATCACAAATATTCAGAGGTATATTTCTGCCTCATCAAGGGGCTAGTTGCTGGCATACTGAACATTTGACCCAGATGATTTCACTCAATGAAAGTTTCAAATTCGATAAAATTAAACATGGAAAGGATATATTAAAGACTTTTCTAGGCAAACACAAAACCCATATTCATTCATGACCTGTGAGAATCCCGACATTATCTATTTTTATAAACAAAAATGCTCAAGGAGAATATTCGTATAAGAGGGGTGACACACAATCTCACTTGAGAAACAACGAGTTCATTCAATCAGTGGTGAATATCCAGATAGGAATTTTACCTTTACGGGAAGTTGTCATTTATCAACAGAAGCCACGCTTCCATCATTACTGAGCAATGAATCAAATCTTGTGACTACTCTAACCTGTTCATGTTTTGAACCAAGTTTGAAATCCAAATTTGGTAAAAGAAATGGATCTGAGCCATAGTAAGAGAGGTTCCATATTCACGTTGACTCTTCATCGAATACCGATATTTAAGTTAAATGGATCTTATATTTGAATGAAATGTTTGAGTATAGCTTCCTAATCGAGAAGTGGGCATGTGAATCCAGGTGGAGGTTCAAATTGTATTAATAAAAAGCTCCAAAGCCAGTGATGTTGAAGCTGAACAACTTGAGGTGGATAGCTATATATAAGCACAACACTACCTCCAACGCTAACACAATAGGATTTTTTTTGTGTCTAGGTGCACCAAACCCCTCCCCTCATTAAATCATTGACGGTTCTAGCTTCGGTGCATCTATGGAGATGAAAAGCTCTCCCCTACCTAATTCGCCGCCTGTAGGGCTACCTCCACCCCTTGGGATGCTATGAGTTCCTCCACTAGGAGGACAAGAGAATACATGGTGGTAGCTGCAGCAAAAACAATGATACGCCCTTTGTCATCATCCATCGAGTATGATACTCTTCCTCCTTGGGTGAAATGAATTTGAAATTCAACTATGAGAAGTGAAAGAACCCAAACAAAGGCCAAAGGAGGGGGTTGCATGTTCAAGCTCGCAAGGAATGGAATTTATATAAATTGTGTTTCTTTCACAACAACCTTTTCTCGATTCAATTATTGGCACAACTAAAAAGCCTATGGCTTTGCTATACTTTTCCCCAAAAATAAGAATAAAATACACCACCTCCACGTTGGAAATGCTTATACGCCCATGGTCATTAGATAATTCTTATCTCATTCATCTAAATCGTCATCCCAATTTTGATCATCCTTATCTTTATTATAGAAAAAACACAGTGGTATATGACTAGTTTTACCAACACATCATGCATGACCCTCTGCACATTTTTGAGGTAGTTCTATCCGCAACTGATTGCAGTGCAGTGATCAACACGATCAGAGAGTGTGACGTGAAGCTGAAAGAGAAAATGATAAATTTCATAATTTTTTTGCTCTATCCACATGATTTTAGAGCATTCCTTAAACTTTAAAAGCGTGGTCTTTTCCCAAACCTATAGTGTTTTGGTGTAGTTTTTGGGTAATACAGAGCAGGATTCCCAGACTAGACTCTGTTACGCCTAAAACTATTATTGGTACAAAAAGCCTCTTCCTTCATTCAACCCTTATGGTCGATTTAAAGAGTAATTCCTTCACCTCTGGAGCAATAGTATGTCAATTTATGCATCGACCGCTTTGATGCTTGTACAAGAGATAGTGATTCAAGACTGCACACACCATATCACTGGTAGTGTGAATTTCGAAAGTTCCAAACTATCTAATATAGATGTAGTAAAATCCGAAATTGTCCAAATTGTCAATCTCCGCAAAATGCACGAGGGGAAAAAAATGCATCCGATAATGTGGATTGGGTGACAAATAATACCAAGCAGTTCCATATATGTGAGAGAAGAGGCATTTTCGAAGGATATATGTTGTTATACTCCTTGCATGAGGGTAAGAAAACAATCTACCACCTTCTACTGCATACATAGAACAATCGAGCACTAGTGAATGGCTCGTTTACGAGTTAATAATAGTTAACATGCATTAGGGCCAAGTGCAAAGTGACATGCACAAGGAGGTTTCCATCAACTAATCATGCAAAGTTCGAGATATGTAGATCAACATGACAATTCACAATTTGCATCATCCCACTCTAAGTCGAGATCATGAAAATCCACATTTACAATAAGACACCTAGATAACCTATGATTTAGATATGATCACACAGAAAACACCGAGTGCAACCAATGCGCAACCTGGGTTTCTTTAGAAACTCTTCAATCGACACCATCTTCCATCTCTACTTCTACCCAACAGTTCGATATTCTACAAGACAGTAGTCAATAAATTTGTTGTTTGCACATAAACTAATAGAAATAAATAATATCCCCTCCATAGAATTTGTACTATGACGATACTTCAAGGGTGAACATAGATAATTCTTCTACATCCAGCAAGGAACTATGCATATGGCCCGAACTGTTCATATGACCCATTTCAAATCCATAGAAACCATCGATTTTTTTTTATAATAAACCTTAAACAATTTAATATAATAATATTTTATATCGAATGGAATAACATATACATATGTTATTACCTCCACATTCCTTCAATTAAAACATTTTTAATATTTAAATTCAACATGAAGAATCCTTGCATATTTGGCACTTATACCTGGACCCTCTAGTAAACTTCTTAGTAGTGTAAGGCCAAATTTAGGAACTGAAATGTTTTCATATCCTACTGAGGTGGATTGGCCCATATTCCAAAAGGTTTGAACTTGAAGCTTTCATACCATTTGTAACATACCTCCTGAGCATACTTCGGTATTTAGCTACTAGGTTCTCATTGCTTAGGTTTACATTGATTATAGTTAAGATTCAACCATTGCCAGAATTAATATTTTCCTATCATTACAGGAATAAGTATTAATCATGCAACTATACTCATGCTTTTAAAAATTGAACCTCATCAAGTAAGGAACGATAGTAAGGCATGCTCCCTCTAAGGTATACCAGATCCCTGATGGTAGCATTTAAATTCATATATATATGTGTATGTGTATGTGTATGTGTATGTGTATGTGTATGTGTATATATATATATATATATATATATATATCAACGCAACCATTAAGCATAATTTACAAATTGTAGACAAGAACTAATCATGGCATGCAACCCATAAACTTATTTGGTTGATCCACAAAAGCATTAGGGAACATTATCTTGTGTCTACGATAGCTAAGATGACCAAGCATCATGAACATCTGAACCCCTAGGCTCTATTGTTTCAAAGAAAAATCATTCCTCATACCCAATCATTAAGTCTACTGCCACTGTTTCATGCAATGTTGACATGGGTATCTTAGGCATTGTGCACAATTAATTGAAATAGAAGCATTGGATGCATAACATAAATAACATGCACCATAATTTATTGAGTTGAGTCTTAACCACCGTTAAGAAGTTTGCATAGCATCTCAAGCGTGGTTATCCACCTTAATAAGACCGGATAACACCAATACCACAAAGATCCACAAATTATGTATCTTTAATAACCTTAAGTAAAATTGCATTGATGTGTCATAATTGTCATATGCATAAATAAAATTATGTAAAAAATGCCATTAACATAGGTACATATAATTATGTATAATAGTCACATGCAATTCCTTCAATCATTCATATCTCATGGAAAACTCATGCAAATTATCACATAGGCTAAATGTATTTGAAACATAGAGGGTAAGAAACCAACATATGGTACACCCCATGTAGGTGAATCCAACTAGATAAGAAGAGAGAACACCAGTTGGAAAACAGAGCACCACCCCCCAACCATGAATCACCTCTAATTCCCCCCAAGTCGAGGTTATTGCCATGGATCAACTACCCCAACTTCATCTATGCAATGGGTATTTAACACCCTATTTCATGATATGGTTTCCATTAGCGGCATCCCGCTTTTTTGGATCTTTTTACCCATTTGCCTAGGTTTTTCTCAGAAAATCTCACCTTTATCTCCTGCGAGTATTTTCCTCATAAAAGCTTTCCTTTCTCTCCCGCACAAGTTTTATGTTTTTCTCGATGGATATTTATCTCCAATCCATATATCTTATCTAGAATTAGATATAGAAGATTTATTATGAAAAAATTATCCAATCCCATTCCTCAATGGGATTTGGAAAGAATGTCATCTCTTGGTGTCTCGCTTTTCAAATTGATTAATTTATTAATTTATTTCATAATTACTTTGATAAAATTCTAGAAAGAATATATATTCTATTAATTAGATATGCAATTACATATATACAGGAGTATTGTCTCAAGATAGGAAAGCTATCCTGGACATACAATCTGTTGGTTGAGATATTATCTCAACCACACACCAATCTAGGAAATAGATCCTAACTACTAGGAACATACTCCTTTACTTAGTAAGAATCACAACTGAGACAAGTAGGAATTAAATATTCCAACACTCCCCTTTAATTAGTACTTGTCTCCATATCAACCTGTAAAATCTAGTTGTGGTCAAATATACCAAAAACATATGTTGATATCCATATAAAAGTGCAATCATCCACCGGAATGCATGGGTACTAAGCGCTGCAACCGCCAGTCTTGTAGGATGTCCTTCACATACATGGTTCTTCCAACCATTATAACTATACACTTGTACCTGTACTTGTAAATCTCCCTCCAATATCATCATGGGTTTTGTCGGATTACCCGTAATCATGCTCTGGGTTTTATCATATCACCCTCAACCATGCCACCAAGGGCTCTTGGCCACCAAGGCTAAATGCAACCACCAAGGCTCAACTTAGCCACGAAGGCTCAAAACAGCCACGAAGGCTCACCACAGCCACTCTGGGCCACAAATCTACCACTAGGGCACTCCAACCACTGAGGTTCACCAAAGGCCTGACTCAACCAGGCCGAGGATTTTATCGGCAAAACCTAAACCATGCCAATAGGAATATTTATCCCCCTTCACTGTTACACATGGTTTCTGGCTTACCACAAACCGACACTACAAATACAAAGTCGTTTTCAGACTACCACAAACTATAAGGGGATACACATGGCTTACAAGGCTTACATTACACACTCCATCTCTTAGAGTTTTAAGAAGACCACTACAAACATCCTAAACTTGCTTACTAATGTATATGACATATACTATGACTCTGCCTTATTTCAACACACAATATTTTACCTTGTCTGTCCATCTATTGCTGCTTCAACCAACTTTTTCTAGAATCATACTTAGTGCTTTCACCTTGAATCTTCCTACCTTCGATTAGAAATTGAATGATCAATTCTAACCAATTGAATTTACATGTTGAGTTGATCAGGCTCAACATATTTCACTTAGAAAACACAAAATTCAAGAACACATAAAATAGTATGAGGCATAAAGTTTGGTTCTAGTGTTTGGTGTAACTAGGAGATAGGACAGGGCAGCTGCATTCATAGAGCCAATCCATAATCTGCTATCTTCTCCATTTTCCCAAGATCCAAACCCTCAAAATTCTTTAAGGTAAGATATGGAGGCAATGCGAATCTATTTCTACTGTCGGATTCCTTCCACCCAAGTCAAGGTGTGTCCATAATCAGTGCAGTTGCATTAAAACCAACCCTCTCCGCTCTTCTAACAAGTTGTGCAACAAAATTCCTATTCTTATAAACATAAATTTGAAAAAAAAGAGAATGCTTGATCCAGTTGAAGAAACCTCTTCAATACTTGATGTAGCCCATGAAGAAAGCATCATTATATTTCGAGCATTCGACGTAGCTGTTGCAGTAGCAAACTCTCCTTCGAGATGAGCCACCTTTTGCATGGCAGTTGGAGCCATCATAATAGGCATCGATATCTTGAATCCCAACAGAGTGGTACTTAGATCCACCTTTGTTACATCAACCAATATACAGGGATGGAACCTTATTCTTTTGAAAGCTTTACGATTGGTGCCCACCTCATCTCCAATAGTGTCGCTAACTACAGGTACCATTACCCCTACATTAGAATGTGAAGGGGTGCAAAAATATGAAGACATTGCCCACTGTAATATCCAAGCACATCTATTTACGGGCAATGAAGGGCGTTCCAATACGTCTATTCATGAACAATGATCATGAATCAAGAACTGCCATTGTGCTATATTTGCAATAGATGGATTCAAGAGGATTGATCCATCTGCAAAGCCTATTAGTTACATTAATAGACACTACATCAGGATCTCCGGGTCTGGAGGGCACTTTTGGGGGTTTGACAGATATGCTGACCCTCTATTTCCAAAATAGTATAAATTCTGATGGTCGTCTCCTCCATCTATTGGTGCGCCTTGATTCCATGCTCGGATCTGCGTGGGCGGGGTGGAAGGGCGATTGGGACTAGAAGAATAGGTCTCTTTGATAGCAGAGGTGTCCCGACACTCATGTACAGAGGAACATAAGTGACACAAGAACAAGGCAGCAATGCATGGGTCTCATTCTTAGCTTGTGTTGCAATGTCTGCCCATGACGTCATTCTGAGATTTGATTTGAAACCCTTCACTGAGACTCACTCTCTCTTGTAATTTTCTTCCCTACAGAAGTCTCTTCCCCCATAGCTGTGCAATTGGGGTTTGAAAATCCAGCGTATCCTCCAGCTCCTAAAAGCTTCACTAGAAAATTAAATTCACGCATGATATGGTGAGAAATCAGAAATTCTACGACTGAGGACCGACACAAATGGACAAAAAAAAATAACATATTCTTTCTCAAAACAAAGGTATATACTCCCTATTTCTTATTTCCCTCAACACAGGAGGGGCCAAGCCCACAAGGTGCCAGGCCCTCTAGGCTCCAATACCATGATAAAATTCTACAAAGAATATATATTATATTAATCAGATATGCAATTACATATATACAGGAGTATTGTCTTAAGATAGGAAAAGTATCTTGGACATACAATTTGTTGGTTGAGAGATTATCTCAACCACACATCAATCTAGGAAATAGATCCTTACTACTAGGAACTGACCCCTTTACTTAGTAAAAATCACAACTGAGGCAAGTAGGAATTAAATATTTCAACATGCTTTTTTCATATTTCATATCATACCTATCTTTCCTCAGCTTAGGCTTGCAATGGTTTAATGCAAAAGCGAGGGATGTTAGACTACGAGACCTAATAAAGAAAAAAACCAAGTGAAAAAGGTCGGTGTTTTTTTATTATTTTCAAGTAGAAAATTGTCACCTACTTAAATTGCACAACAAAATTGTTGCTTAATTGAGAAAAGTTGATTAACGCACCTCCTCTTTGTTGTAAACTGGGTTGATTAAGGGAAACTTCTCTGTCGAAAGGTGCATTGATAAAAAGTATTAAAGCCGTGAGAAAAACTTTCAAGCCGTTGAAAAAATTCACGTGGTTGAATAAAGATCACGTGAATTTTGGGTTACGTATGAACTATTGGAAACCACCGTTTATAGAAGAGTCGTTTAGGAGTCACGTGGGGAACACTTTTATAATAAATTTTATTTAAAGGTTATGCTAAAGATATTTTGTTATATAATGGAGTAGAGTGATTTATAAAGAACCTTTATTAAAAAAAAAAAAAAGTAAAGTTGTCGTGGAAGGTTTTTTAAAAAAGGCTTTATAAGTTTAATAATTTTTTTTTTTAAAAGAAAGAAGTTAATTGAAAGGAGAAGTTGAGGGGTTGGGTTAGTTGAGGTGTTGGGTTTTATTATTATGTGAAGAGAAGATTTTTTTGAATAAAGATGGCTTTATCCAGCTTCTAGTCATAATTTGCATTGTTTACATAGAAGGATTATGATGTGGGGGCAATTAAGATGGAGACCATGTTGAAGGTGTATGATGTTTGGGACTATGTCACGAATGAGTTTTCATAACCTAAAAATGAAGCAAAAGAATGAACCCTCACTAATGCAAAAAGGGAACAATGGAGGAAAGACAAAAAGGAGAATACACAAGCATTGCATCTTATCCAACAAGAAGTGGACCAAGAAGTGTTGCATAACATTATAATCACGCCTTCAACAAAGACAACGTGGGAGACCTTGGTGACAAGTTATAAAGGTATGGACAAAGTCAATATTGTTAAGTTGTAGAATACTAGAAGAGGTTTTGAAATTCTGTAGAGAAAGGAGACAAATCACATCAATTCATTCATGAATCGAGTCATGGTTCTCGTAAATAAGCTAACAATTTATGATGATGATATCAAAGATCACACAATGGTTGAAAAGGTCCTCTGATATTTGTATACAAAATTTGACGTTGTAGTAGTAGATATAGAATACGCCAAGGATTTGTAAACATTAAGAGTTGATGAATTGATGGGATCACTTCTATCCCATGAGGCAAGGATAGACATAAATAAGGATTCTACTTTAGAAACTACTTTCAAAAACTGGTTTCTATTTCAAGAGACAAAGGCTGAGGCAGAGGTAGATCGAGAGGCATATGAATGAGGAGGAAGACAAAGTGGTCAAAGAGATTCCTGAGAAGAGCATGAACATGAAAGTGGAAGAAAAAATAGAGCTTCAACAATCATCAAAGAGTTGAAAATTCAAAGGTGAGATATTATTATTGCAATAAATTTGGTCATTATGACCATGATTGCAGGAAGAGGATAGGTGATCAAGGAATCCAGAGAACTAATGGCGCTACAGAGAATACTAACTCCATGTTCCTAGCCTGATATACCATGCACGAACCTTATGATAATGTGTGGCTATTAGACAATGGTTGTAGTAACCACATGATAGGCAACAAGATTTTTTTTGCAAATTTGGATCTATCTATGAAGACATAGGTCAAATTGGGGACTCACGAGACTATGAATGTGGATGGAAAAGGAGTGGTAAACATTATGACCAAGTAGGAGGAGACAAAGAAAATTTCAAATGTATATTATGTCCTTGGCTTCAAACATAATATGATCAGTGTTGGTCAATTGATGCAGAAGGGATACAAAGTTATTTTTCAAAAACAAGAGTGTTATTTATGAGAAGACCCAAGCAAGAAACTGATAGAAAAGGTGTAGATGACGAGGAACAATCTCTTTCCTCTAATTATGAATTACAGTGATCAGGTGAGTTATTTTACAGTTGCATGTTCTAATGATTATTGGTTATGACACTTTCGATTTGAACACCTGCACGTCTTTTGTTTAAGATTGTTGTAGAAGAAACATATGGTTAGAGGATTACATTCCATCAAATAACCTTCTAGTAATTGTGATTGTTGCATCTTGGGAAAGCAACACCATGGAATTTTTCCAAAGTGAGTTACATATAGATAAAAGCAACCTCTTGAGTTAGTGCATACAGACCTATGTGGACCTATGAGGACACAGTTGATTGGTGGAAGTTGCTACTTCCTCACTTTCATTAATGATTATAGAAAAAAGACATGGGTTTACTTCCTGAAGAATAAGTCTAAAACTTTTGCAAAGTTCAAATAATTCAAAGCCTTAGTGTAGAACCAAAGTGATCAATAGATACAAGTATTGAGGTAATATCGTGGCGGAGAATATGATTCAAAGGAATTTCATGATGACTCCAAATAACATGGAATCAGAAGACAATTTACAACTAGATACACACCGCAGTAGAATGGTGTAGTAGAGAGAAAGACTATGATGATTATGAACATGCCAAGAAGCATTTTGAAAGGAAGAAACGTTTTTAATTAGTATTGGGAAAAAGTTATTTCATGTGTTGTTTATGTGATAAACAAATTTTATACGAAGATTGTGATGAATGGAGTACCAGAAGACGCATGGTCAGGTATGTCTTACAACATATCTCATATCAAAGTGATTGGATGTGTAGCTTATCCATATGTTCCTAAATTGCTAAGAGGTAAGTTGGATGATAAAAGTGAAAAATGCATATTTACTGGTTACAGTGAGCAATCAAAAGCTTACAAATTGTATAACGCTGTCACCAACAAGACCATAATCAACAGAGATGTTGTGTTCAAATAAAAAAAGTCACGGAATTGAACTCTAAAAAAAAAATTCGATGCAGAAGAACCATTGATGCAAGAGGATGTAGTAGAGAAGGAGAAACAAAAATCACAAAAGAAGACACCAAGAAGAACTCCAAGTTTTTTTGAGCATCATACATCTTTAAGCAGATTAACAAATTGGAATTCTCCAAGTATTGAATCAGTTGATGAAACAAGCAATGGTAAGAGAAAAACGAGAACTATGAATGATATTTATGATGAATTGGATGTTAGTTCAAACTTCGAATTATTTTCATTCCAACCTTATTCATTTGAAGAAGCAATTAGAAGTAAAAATTGGGCACAAGCCATGGATGAAGAAATTGAAGCTATTGAAAAGAATGATACATGGGATATGGTTGATTTTCCAAAGGATAAAAATATCATTGGTGTCAAATGGGTGTACAGTGCAAATTTGAATGAGAAAGGATAAATTAGTAGATTTAAAGCCACACTTGTTGCAAAAGGATTATCGCAACAACTGAGAATATATTTTGAAGAAGCGTTTGCCCTGGTAGCCAAAATGGATATTGTAACAGAAGTAATATCCACATCAGCTCAGAAAAAGTGGATAGTATATCATATGGATGTGAAATCAAGCTTCTTGAATGGAATTATAGAAGAATAAATTTACGTGTAGCAACCCAAGGATATGAATTTTACAAGTTGAAGAAATCACTCTATGGAGTGAAGAAAGTGCTTAGAGCTTGGTATAGCAGAATTGGCAGGTACATGATCAAGAATGGATTTTGCAGAAGCAACATTGAGTCTACCCAGTGCACAAAGGTAAATGAACATGGAAATATATTGATTGCTTGTTTATAGGTGGATGAAATGATATATATAGGTGATCTTGAGTTAAATGAATTTAAAGCTACCATGATGAAAGAATTTGAGAGGAGAAATATTGGTCTCATGATATATTTTCTTGGAATAGAAGTTGAGCAATCTGAAAAAGGAAATTTTATTTTCCAAAATAAATGTCCTAGAGATTTTTTGAAAAGATTGAGGATGTACTAGAATTGAAAACCTTTCCCTACACTAGTCGCAAAAGGTACAAAGTTAAGTAAGGATGATGAAAGATCATATGTCAGTCTAACTGTATTAAAACGATTGTTTGACATCCACATGTATCTCACAACTAGAAGACCAAATATTATGCAAGGAGTGAGATACATAACATGAACTAGAGATTGTGGCATAATGTGTGCAAGCATACAAAGGAAATATTTGATTCGATATATAGATAGCGATTTTGCATGCAGTTTGGATGATAGGGAGATAACTTTTCGTTATGGGTTCCATCATGGTATAGGTGTCATTTCATGGGCATCTTAGAATCACCCTATTGTAACGCTATCATCAACAAAAGCATAATATGTAGCAGCAACATCAATAACATGTCAAGTAGTGTTGTTCAGAAGAGTATTGGATGGACTCAAGAAGAATGAACAAGGATAAAAAACAATATATTGTGACAATACCTTAGCGATTGTACTATCCAATAATAGTGTGTTTCATCAAAAGAGAAAGCATATTGATACTAGATATCATTTTATTAGATAACTTGTGAGAAATGGAGAAGCCCACTTGAACCCTTGTAAATCTAGTGATCAACTCATCGATATATTCATTAAGCCATTAGAGAAAGATGGATTTGAGTTTCGGAGAGGAAACTCGGGTGTTGTAAGTCTAGCTGAGACATAGAGCAACAAGGATGTTTGAGTTGTGTGCGTCGTGTTTTAATTTAGTAGTTGTAATTAAGGGGGAGTGTTGAAGATAACTACTTACTCCTGCAAGAAGATTTATGAAAAATTATAGATTCAATTAACTGAGTCAGTTTGAGTCAAGTGGAGTTAAGTCATATTTTGACTAAAGTCGAATTTATTTTATGTCAAGTTATTTTACGCGAGTCACTAGTCCGAAAAATTTTAAATACCGCTTACTGGGTTCATTGTAATCATCAAGTTTTTCTGTGATCAATAGAGAGCTGCAATTGGTGTGTCCTCTGTGTTTTACCTCATGTGCCTTTCTAACAGATGAATTTGGTAATTTGGAATGAGCTGCCAAGACACTACTGAGTCACTGACATTGAAAGGTTCTTTATGGTCAAGAGTCCTCCAATTTAGTGGATCATACATCATACAATGAGAATGGCTATGGTTGTCATGTAAATTTTGTCATGCCCAAAAGTATAATATAGATCGTGACCCTGAGAAAATGGTGATAGGAATTTTTTGAAGAAGGCTAGTGATAGAGAAATAGAGTACCAATGACCACCACATCGACATGGGTGGGAAGTTCAAAATGAATCAGACTGTACGGTTTTGAAATTTTGGATATAAAATAGTTAAGCATGAAGTGTAGATGTTAGATGCTTTTGGTTTTTGTTGCTGATAGTTTTAGTCATAGTTGTCAAGGTCGAATTCGAATTTGGATTCAAATACTATTCAGAAATAATTTGATTAAAAAAATTTCAATTCAGGGAAAATAGCTAGTATACTTAAAAAATTTCATTGATATGATTCAAAATTTACCAAATATTGTTGTAACTTGAGTAAGGATACTTTTTTTTTTTTTGGCTTGCCTTGCAATCTATTCCTCTAAGCTTTGAAAAATATAACCGACAATCCATTAATATTTTTTAACCATATAGAAAAAGGAGAAACCTTCGCCTCTGTATCCTAAGATGAATCGAATTTTAAAAGAGAAGTTAACTGAATCAAACGAATTAATGAATATTCGAATTTTTTCAACCAATTGAACTGAATTTGGAAACCATATTTTTAAGTAAATTATATTTTAAATAATTATTATTTAATTTTTTTTATCAATTCTATTTTACAAATTAATATTTGTAAAATAAAAATATATAAGAGTTAATTTTTATACAATATTTTAAAATATTTTTAATAATAAATAATACAGTTTTTTTATCCCACGAGATCCAATGAGAAAAATTCTCTCTCAGACCTCACTCTAAATGCCTTTCGGGCAACCTGAGTGTAGTTAACGCCTTCGAGTCTCGTGTAAGGGGTCAGGAGGAATTTTGTGGTTTTGCATGGTAATGGAATATGACATGGTTTATGGAGCCTAGTTACGTTAGGAATGACGAGGGTTAGTTGTTTAACCAATTACATCATAATGGTTTAAAGAAACATACATAAAAGGCGGGTTATTTGGATTGATCATGTAGAATGGTTTATTATCCCATATATGTGTATCTATTTTTCAATTGGGCTTGAAGAATTTAAAAATTTTAGTTTATTTATCTGAAAAAGTTATGTGGGCCATAGAGATAGAATATTTAGGATTATGTTCATTTAAAAATTAGTTTTATTTCTTATAAAATCTATTTTAAAATTTTAATTAAGATTAGTTTTGATCTGTCCAATTTTTCAGCACTTGGCTGCAAACCGAATAAGTTTCTTTGACCCAGTAAGTATATGCCACGGTGGAGCCTAATAAATTTCTAGAGACATTTATTCTCCTACGTTACAAGTTAGGACAAAGCTGGAGATAGCGCATAAACATGTGAAATTTCTCCAGGCGCAAGTGTACGTTCGAGAGCTTATTTCATCAATTTCATCTCCTTACTATTGTTTCGTCCTAGTTGGAACAGTAAACGCTTTCACTGAAAATGCCACAAGATTACTTTCAACATCAAATGCAGTTGGTAAAGGTATTTTTATTGTTGAGATATTAATTTCACTATTTGTTAGGTGTAATTTTATTTGATGATATTTGTTAAGTGTTATAGTGACTTCAATTTTATTTCAATTTAGTCTAGTTAATTTTATTGATTTAAATTCGATTTTTTTATGTATTTTATTTAATTATTTTGAATATTGAGAAGAATAATCTTTGCTTCATGATTTTTTTCATTCCCTCAACTGACATAAGACTTTAAAGAGAGTAATATAGACCAAGAAAATGAGAAAAAAAAATCCACAGTTTTTTTGGGAAGAAACTAGTTGCATGAAACCAATTTATAAATAAGATGAAGCGGATCATTACCTTAGCTGAAAGAGAAGGTCGGAAGATTTTTATGCCGTAAGGCGTTTCCCTTTGGAAAAGACTCCCTTGATTGCCACTCTCCACTATTTTTCACCGTTGATCTTTGTGTTAGACGATTGGAGTATTATTCACCGTCCACGTGAGCTTTGGTTGGTTACCGCTTTTCATTGGTTATACAGTATAACCGCTTTTGTTGTGGCTTACCTTCATGTTTACTTTTAAATTTGAGTTTCCCGAAAATGGGAGGAATCCTCGACAAATTGCACGCCAATAAAGTGACAACAAATGAATGTGAAAAATGGGGACCGGATTCAATCACCAGTCTATGACTACAATACGGAAGATTCGCAGCAATTCATCTAAGTTGTTTGAAGATCTATTTAAGCCACCCAATGTTGTCCTTCAATTCCCCCCTTCATTTCATTAACGTCATTAGCTTTTTTATGCCCCTCTGTATTACATTTTATTCTGCGAGTCCCTGTTTTTTTCTTTCAACATACATTGCCTCCTTTCCTATTGCATTTGCTCTTCTCCCCATATTCAACATATCTGGTATTCTTTAGAGCCAATCTTCTTTGATTCTTCTCAAATTGTCAGAGTTTTATAATTGGAACATAATTATCTTGTTTTGATGCCTTTCATGTGCATATACTTCCGTGTATCGGGATGATAATGTTTTGGTATATGTATTGTAGAGTCATCCATAATGGTGCTGGCTAAGAATCGACTCGTGATACAGCAGGGCCCTCGATTTGACTGCCTTCTATTTGGTGAGCATCACACTTCTTTCTTTGGCTTCTAAGTTTTTCCCTTTTCAATGGTATTAAGCTAAATCTGATTCCAAGCCACTGTTCTAGATCTGGATGACACATTATATCCCTTAAGCTCTGAACTAGCTGCAACATGCACCAACAACATCAGAGGTAATCTTGTAGCTAATCTGCCCCTAAAAAATTGTGTAATTTTAGTGTTCTTTTGAAGGAAATGTTAATCTTCAGATTTTAATCTAAACCAGAGTCTGAGATGCAACCCAGAAAGCTTGGAGTTGCATATTTAGATTGCCACCAAATAATTTCTTGGAATTTACGTGAGCTTGTTATATGCATCTACAACTTTGTAACTTGAAGGTGATCAGACCCAGATGAACTATGGGCTTAGTGTTCATATTCAACACACCCAATATATTGTCTGTAACTACCGCACTGTTGCACACACAGAGTTGGATCACCCCACCCCTACTGGGGTTGTAGATGTAATTAAGACTTCTCTTAAGCCATTGAGGTAACTTGAGGTTTGAATTGTGTGTGTGATCCGGTTGTTGTGTGACATATTATGTGAATCAAAAACTGGGAGTTGAAAAGAGCAGAGTCCCTGACTTGAGCAAGAGAGCTGTATAAAACTTATGGGACAACCATGGCCGGACTTAGGGTAAGCATTCAATCCCTATTGTTTCATGTAATTCAACATGGTATATCAACTTTTAAGGTTAAAATGACAGATTTTTAGCATTGGGAGTCTTCTGTAGCTGATTATTGAGGAATTCAACAACCCCCTTATGTGTCATTGGTTAGCAAGTAGCTTAAGAGTGGGGTCCCTTATGTGTCATCGGTTAGCAAGTAGCTTAAGAGTGGGGTTATGAGCTGCTTTCAATCAGAACCTGCTTCCTGGAATGACTGCAGAACATCTGAGACATACTATCCATAATTACTCCATGGTTTTCTATGATTTTACTGGCCACTACTCTGCCAGGATACCTTTTGCAAATTCATGAGACTGAAACCCTGTTTCTCATCTGTGGTCTTTAAGCCTCAAGGAACTCTCTTCTTGCTCCGCTAATGATAATATATGAATGAAAATATAAGGTGTTCTAGATGTCTTTATTTAATAACTACTACCGATATCAATTTCTAGAATATGGAATTATGATCAACGTTATGGCTGGGAATTGCAATTGGATTGAGAACCTTTTTCTCAACTTTCATGTTCATGAATTCCTTGCATATTTTGACAGTATTCTTTGTTCTACGCAGGCAGTGGGCTATGAATTTGACTATGACGATTACCACAGGTATCTAAGAAATCTTGTATCATCTTCTCCTTGGTAAATTTACAGCTATCTAATGTTTCAACTTTCGACAAAATCAGAGAAAATGCCAGCGATTTGACTTTCATTGTTTAGACTGTTTGGAATACCATTGATTGCTTTTGGCCTTACATGCTATCCTATTTCACTCACTGGAAACAAAAAATTCTTATATAGTATTGTTCACGGAAGATTGCCATATGAAGATCTTAAACCAGATCCTATGTTGAAGAACTTGTTATTAAGCATCCCTCAGAGGAAAATTGTAAGATCATATGGATCCCTTCAAATTATTTTTACGATGATATTAAATAAAGTCCTAGGTTTTGTTTGGAAACTTATTAGCGTGCTCGTTAACCGCTTGTAACTCTGTTCTGAAAAAGCAGATATTTACAAACAGTGACAAAGTTCATGCTGCAAAGGTCCTTAACCAAATGGGATTGGAAGATTTCTTTGAAGGCATAATATGCTTTGAGACACTTAATCCTCTTTCAAATATTACTGAAAGCAATAATGAATGGAATATGCCTGCTAATAACTCTACAATCCCGAAGACATCCATAATTTGCAAGCCCTCAAAAGATGCCATGGAGCAGGCTCTTCGCCTTGCAAACGCTGATCCACAAAACGATATGGTAACAAAGATTTTGATGGCCATTTTCCTCCAGCTATCCATTTTTTCATGAAAAGATTGACTCATCCAGGTACCATAAAAAGTTTATACCAAATCCCCCTTAGTAAACAAAGAAGGATAGCTAACACCTCTGCTTTGGCCCCAGTGTGAGGGTACAGGGGTATCCTATAGCGATACGTTTTCTAAAAATGACCATTCTGGCTAAAATCCCCCAGGGTAAATGACCTAGTTGTCTTTTGAGAAGTTATGTTGTAGTGGTATTTTCACAAGAAAAAGATGCATGTTGCTCTGATCATGTCCCACATACTGCACAATTATCAACTTGTCTCTGAAAATAGTCCTTTTTCAACGAGGAGGATCTATAAAGAGAATATTGTATTGAGTCCCAAAACATAAATCTGAAGGTGTGTGATAGAGATATTTAAATAAGAAAGAGATGTTTGTTAGTCTGATCACATCCCACATACTGATCAATTCTACATCTGTTCCCGAACAACCCCTTTTCAGTGGAGAGGAGCTACAAAGGGACTGTTGTATGCAATTGTAATCTAGATTTAAACCAATCTGGCAACCTACAATTCAACATCGTCAATTTTATTTACCTTATGCATATCATTTCAACAACATCTTTTGTAAGAGTTTCTATTTAATCTATTATGTTTTCGTGCATATTTTCTTTGATGACAGTCCTAGGAATATAGCCGCAGTAAAGCGTGCAGGCCTCCATACTGTATTGGTAAAGACCATATAATTGTAAATGGGATATAATGCTTTTGTAAAAATACATAATTGGTTGAATCTTCATCTAATTACACCGTAAGGCGTTTCCATTTGGAAAAGACTCCCCTGATTGCCACTCTCCACCATTTTTCATCGTTGATCTTCGTGTTAGACGATTGAAGTATTATTCACCGTCCACGTGAGTTTTGGTTGGTTACCATTTTTCATTGGTTACCATTTTTCACCATTGATCTGTGTGTTACATGATTCAAATATTATCCACCATCCACGGGAATTTTGATTGGTTAGAGTAAAATCGTTTTACAGTGTAACGGTTTTTGTTGAGGCTTATAGTTGGTTAGGTAAAATATTTATACAATATAATGGATTTTGTTGTGGCTTACCTTCTTGGCACTGTGTCAGAGCATGGAATCATTTACATTTACATTTCCGGCGGAGATGATGAAGATCAAAATCCCTTGCACGACCCGCAGTGGTTTACAATTTGTTTGTAGACCATTACAATTCCCGACATGAACCGAGGACAGGATGAATGCTTTGGTGCTTTCATCAGTGACAATTTTTTCATTATTAGATGTGATCTAATCAGGTGGAGTGTGGAAGTTTATGATCCAGAAACAAGGGCATGGACAACACTGGAGACTATGGGAGATAAAGAGAAGGGAAAGGCCCACTGACATGTTTGGTTGTTTCTACTTGCAGCAAGGAGTGATGGAATGTGATTCCAATGAAAATTTGTGGAGGGCACTGGGTTCTCTTGCTAAAACGCTTGAAATGATTTAGTGTTCTGGGAAGATTTTTGTTTACGGTAATGCCGAGAGTAATGTTAAAGTTTTCTATATCTATGAGCCGCCTATAAGAACTACAACAGGAAAGCAAACAGAAATGATTGGGATGTACAGAGTATTGAGATTTGAAATTAAGTAACAATGATTACCATATTGTCGTTTGAATAATGTAGTAAGAAATTTCACTTTCTTGTTATCCTTGAAGGAACATTGGTAATAGATTTTGTCAGTTGAATAGCGTAGTAAGAAATTTGGCATTAATGTTATACTTGAATGAACATTGGTAATAGGTTATGTTATACTTGAATGAACATTGGTAATAGATTTTAGAGAGTTCCTGCATTAAAAATGATGTTATTTTTTTTGGATGAGTTTAGAGGTGCACAACTGAGCAATGTTGGTTGGTTGTTAAAAATTTCAAAAGTTTTATGGCATCCCAAAATATTCCAGAATACAATTTTACAGAGATTGAAACTCAAAACTTCTTTTTTAGGTAAATTGTGTGTGGTTATTGATCATTAAATATTTCTATGGCATTCGAGAGGACAATTTTTACCATATTGTCGTTTGAATAATGTAGTAAGAAATTTCACTTTCTTGTTATCCTTGAAGGAACATTGGTAATAGATTTTGTCAGTTGAATAGCGTAGTAAGAAATTTGACATTAATGTTATACTTGAATGAACATTGGTAATAGATTATGTTATACTTGAATGAACATTGGTAATAGATTTTAGAGAGTTCCTGCATTAAAAATGATGTTATTTTTTTTGGATGAGTTTAGAGGTGCACAACTGAGCAATGTTTTATGGCATCCCAGAATATTCCAGAATACAATTTTACAGAGTTATTTTTTATTAAATATTTCATTTGTTTCATGGTATTCCAGAATACGAATTATGGACCTTAAATTTGTTGCAGTTTCTCGATGCATATCCCTTCTCTTCTCGTTTCATTTTGTCAATTTTGCTTCACCAAAATTATACACACTTTGATCAAATCAGAATATTTAAGCCTCCAATAAATGAGTTCTACTCTCACCATCCCATGAGTCTCGGTAGTTTTGATATTCAAGTTTT
The DNA here is from genome assembly GCA_031772625.1 of Pinus tabuliformis. NCBI lineage: Eukaryota > Viridiplantae > Streptophyta > Pinopsida > Pinales > Pinaceae > Pinus > Pinus tabuliformis. The sequence continues at coordinate 731,705,534 of CM062811.1, read as the reverse complement.
TTCATAATTAAAGTTTATATGTTTAGCATAATGTTAGATTCTATATTTAGTCTTGTCATGATTTTAGCTTTTATTATGGGTAATTTATATATCCAATTTCATGTTTTTACTTTCTAGATTCTATATTTAGTCTTGTCATGATTTTAGCCCACAACGACTCAACATGCTATATGTTTTGGATTTTCAAAACAATACTTTTCACCCACAACGACTCAACATGCTATATGTTTTGGATTTTCAAAACAATACTTTCATTTTATGTTTTGACTAGATCATGAACTAAGATCATGTAAGACATTTTACGATTAATGTAAGAATGTTTAGTTATTTTCTCATGGGAAAAAAATAAAAAATAAAAAGTTTCATATAGTTAAGAATTATGTTTGCATTTTTTTTAATACTAGAGAATTTAAAATGATGTTGTTTATTAATTAGGTGAACAAAGTATTACTATAATACAACCTCTAATAATTATAATATTTGTCATGATACATTCAGATAACCTAACATTATATGAAACAAATTTATTAATGTAGTTATGTTAGTTAACCAAAATAAGTTAAAATTTGTAAGTATTGATAAGAGTAGACCATTACTATTATTACTCATAGTAAGAATTAATGATAGCTATCATCATGAAAAAATTGAGATAGCCAAAAAAAATTATAGTGTAATTAAATTATGTTAGGAAAATTATTTTAAATTGAAATTATTAGAATATATTAAAAAATATTTCTTTATAATAAATTAAATTTCTAATAAAGTATTACAATATATTAAAAGGAAATAAATATGTATTACAACAAATTACAATGTAGTTGAAGAAATTGAAGGCAGATGTTGAATCATATTAAATAATTTCTTAAATTAAAAAATTTTAATGTAGCGATGATTTTCATATGGTCAATAATAGAAATAATAAATTACAAATTATTATAAAAATGATATAATGAGTTCCATGTATTGATCCACCCTTCATTGTAGAATTATAAATGAGTAGTTGTTAGTGTTGACAACTAGCAAAACCACATTATTAAATGTGGTTGATATACACAGTAAGCTACAACTTAATATATACTATATTATAAACTTATAATAATATTATAAGCTCACAAAATTAGAAAATGCAACATATTATTCATATTATAAACCCAAAGGGTTATAAAGCACAACCAAATTAATAAATGTGGTTAATACACACTGGTAAGCTATACCAATCACATACATAAACATATTAGTAAATGTAGTTGAAATTACCCAATAGGCATTAACTGTATAGATTTAACATCCATATTAATATTGATAATGATAGATAGATATAAATAAAAGTAATATTATAAAAATAATAATTATATTATATTATATTATTAAACCCTATCATTATTATAAATCCAGGGTACTAATATTATTAACTCTTTGGAATTTATTGTGAGTATTAAAATGTTTAGATATTTGGGATTTAGTAGAGTTTAGGCTTCTGTGATCCATATCAAGTTTACAAAAGATTCTTCAGCGAAGATCACATGAAACATCATTTGTCGACGCGTTTCGTACCAACCAGTGTGGTTCATCGTCAGGACAAGTTGAAGAAACATATCCAACTTAGCAAGTTAAATAGACAGAGCCTCCAACGGCTAAAAAGACCAACAACTACTTTTGACTAGGAACCGGGATCAAAACCCTTTTTAAAAATTTAAGGGAAAAAGTTACCCTAGGGGGACCAATCCCTTAAAATAAAATAAATAAAAATAATTTTATGATAATAGTTAGTTAAAAATATTAATAAATAATTAAAATATTATGTAAAAATTAATTCCTGATAATAGTTAGTTAAAATAAATAATTAAAAATTATATTTAAGGGAAAAAATTACCCTAGGGGGACCAATCCCTTAAAATAAATTAAATAAGAATAATTTTATGATAATAGTTAGTAAAAAAATTATTAATAAATAATTTTATGATAATAGTTAGTTAAAAATATTAATAACTAATTGAAATGTTATGTTAAATTAGTTATTAAAATAATTCATGATAATAGTTAGTTAAAAATAAATAATTAAAAATTATATTTAAGGGAAAAAATTACCCTAGGGGGACCAATCCCTTAAACTAAAATAAATAAAAATAATTTAATGATAATAGTTAGTTAAAAATTATTAATAAATAATTAAAATCTTATGTTAAATAAAAATTAAAAATTAAAAATAGTAACTTAAATTAGTATTAGAAGGAATTAAAAACAGGACTATTCTTATATAAATAAGTGAATATAGAAGAAAGAGAAGGTTAAAAGTATGAATGAAAAAATTAATATAAATCAACTTAAAAATAATAAAGTAAGTTAAAAAATAAAAAAATAAAAAAATAAATCAAAATCAAAATCAAATAAAATAAACTAAAATAATAATAATAAAAAATGAAAAAAATGACGACTAGGTTGAGAGTGCTGGGACCCAACACCGACTGATTTTCCAGCCATCATCTCTATTGAGATTACTCGGCCTCTTTTCAATCTCAAGCGCCTCCCTAAATTTCCAATGATGGAAGTGTGAAACCTTAGCAATAACACTAGCTTCCTCAATACAAACATGATGATTGGTTTTCTCAGCATGCTCAGCTAAAGCGGAAGACTTAGTTTGCCTATGGTTAAGGTCTGCTGCATGCTCACTAATCCTCTGATATTGTGGGAGCCTTTATCACTAGGCATTAAAAAAACCTCTTTCTAAGGCTGGGAAAATGTAGAGAGGTTGATCTTCATATTGGAAATTATAGAGCATACTATTTTTATTACTAACATTGGGTATGCTTTTCAAATTTCGAAGTCCAGGTTGGGTAAGAACTCAGATTCTGGATGGCAACCAAAGTCTAAAAACAGGGCACATAGGGAGATCCCTGGCATCAACGATATGGATGCTAAGACTCCAAAGGTCCCTGGGTGGTGCTCACTCTGTGATGTTACCTGCAACGCAAAGGAAGTTCTTCACAAAAACCATGTGTTTGGGAAGAAGCACCAGTCTAGGTTAAAAAAGAGGAAAAGGGTTCAGAAGATGTAGTAAAGCCACGGAAAAAGTAGCCACAAGGACTGGTGGGGTGGTGTTCTCTTTGTGAGGTTAGTTGTGGAAGCCTATAAAATCTTCATGAGCTGCATATGTCAGGGAAAAGACACTTTTCCATGTTAGGAATAGCAAAGACAAAGGAGCAGGAGACAGCAGAAACTGGAAAAGAAAATGTTCTTGGAAAAAGAAAAGATGATTCAGTGAAGGAAGAAAGAGATATGGCATCCAAGAAATGCCACAAGTTAAATAAAGGAGATGCTGCCCATGCCCAGCTTATAGAGGATGGAAATTATGAAGCCCATTTACCGGTCTATGGTGAGACAGAAAGTGTTGCTGGTCGCAAAGTTGAGGAAGAAGCTTTTGTCAAAGCTCAAGATGAAGGGGCAAATTAAATGTTCCAAGCTTTCAAGTGTTTTAGGTTTTGTGGACATTAGATTTTAAAATTTTCTTTAAGGTTTTGTGACAGTTGAGACACTTCACGATTGTAGAATAGAAATCCCTGGAGATTCCTAAGAAATGTTTTTGAACATATTGGAATTAAATATTACGTCGGGTTGAATTTCAAAATTTTTGATGTGATTCATAAGAAATGTTTTTGAACATGTTGGAATTAAATATTGCGTATGGTAGGGTTTAGAAAATTTTGATGTGATTTTGAACTTTTCATATGTAAATAGTTCTTAAGGTGGTTGTGATTATGAAAGAATTTATTAACCTCTTTGAAAGTTAATTGGTTTATCCTTTCAACGTTGAAAGGTTTTTAGAGAAGCTTCTCTGTAGCAAGGGGCCTTTGTAAAACTGAGGCACCTGCTGTCTTTCTGAGGCTGGGAAAATGCAGTTGTCCCCATTCACATGGGAGGTAGGGCAATGCCGCCTACCCTTTCTCCTCGATTGATACCCATGACCTCAGAGACACGATGATTAGGGATCCCTACAGACAAACCATTATACTTGTGCCATTTTGTCTTCTTTTGAAGTTGAAAATTCTTCAGAGAAAGACAAATTTCTCTATCTCTTAGTTGTTTAAACACTGGGACATACATAGAAAATGTTATATAGAACGCTAAAGCATGGCACCAATATTTACTGGTCCATTTCAAATTGACATTGAAAAAATAACGTATTGCTTTTCAGTACTTGGCAAAACTAACCCATAGCACTTGCTAGAATCCCTACAAACATATGATAAAATATTCAACATCAGATCTATCAACATCAGTCACTCCAACAAGAGGTATGTATTTTCTTTTTCAAATTTCCATTCCAGATTGTGCAATGTATCCATCATTTTTCATTCACTTCTTAGCCTCTCAACTTTGAACTTTGTTTTCTAATTCAGTAGTGTATCCATTCTTTTTCTACCTTCTCTTATTGTGCCAGAATTTTTTTTAACTATTTGAGTAATTTGTCCATTATTTTTGTTAACTAATTGAGCAATGTTTGATATTGTGGGAGCCTTTATCACTGTTGAGGGCAATACCCAATTCACTAGGCATTAAAACAACCTCTCTGTTGTCTTTCTTAGGCTGGGAAAACGTAGAGAGGTCGATATTCATATTGGAAATTATAGAGCGTACTATTTTTATTACTAACATTGGGTATGCTTTTCAGATTTTCAAGTCCAGGTTGGGTAAGAACTTAGATTCTGGATTGCAACCAAAGTCTAAAAAGAGGGCACATAGGGAGATCCCAGGCATCAAAGATATGGACACTAAGACTCCAAAGGTCCCTGGGTGGTGCTCACTCTGTGATGTTACCTGTAGCACAAAGGAAGTTCTTCCCAAACAACATGTGTTTGGGAAGAAGCACCGATCCAGGTTAAGAAAGTTGAAGGAAAAGTGTTTAAAATATGTAGTAAAGCCACAGAAAAAGCAGCCACAAGGACTGGTGGGGTGGTGTTCTCTTTGTGAGGTTAACTGTTGAAGCCTATAAAATCTTCATGAGCTACATATGTCAAGGAAAAAACACTTGTCCATGTTAGGAATGGCAAAGACAAAGGAGCAGGATACAACAGAGATTAGCAAAGACAATGTTCTTGGAAAAAGAAAAGATGCTTCAGTGAACGAAGAAAGAGATATGTCATCCAAGAAATGCCACAAGTTACATAAAGGAGATGCTTCCCATGACCAACTTATAGAGGATGGAAATTCTGAAGCCCATTTGCCGGTCTATAGTGAGACAAAAACTGTTGCTGGTCGCAATGTTGACGAAGAAGCTTTTGTCAAAGCTCAAGATGAAGGGGAAAATTAAATTTTCCAAGATTTCAATCCGTTGAGCGTAAACTGGTCTTTGTTTTAGGTTTTTGGACATTAGATTTCAAAATTGTCTTTAAGGTTTTGTGACAGTTGAGACACTTCACGATTGCAGAACAGAAATCCCTAGAGATTCATAAGAAATGTTTTTGAACATGATGGAATTAAATATTACGTAGGGTTGAATTTCAAAAATTTTGATGTGATTCATAAGAAATGTTTTTGAACATTCTAGAATTAAATATTGTGTAGGGTAGGATTTAGAAAACTTTGATGTGATTTTGAACTTTCCATATGTAAACAGTTCTTAAGTTGGTTGTGATTATGAAAGAAATTGATTAACCTCTTTGCAAGTTAATTGGTTTATCCTTTCGACGTTGAAAGGTTTTTAGAGAAGGTTCTTTGTAGCAAGGGGCCTCTGTAAAACTGAGGCATCTACTATCTTTCTGAGGTTGGGAAAATGCAACTGTCCCCATTCACATGGGAGGCACAATAATGTCGCCTGCCCTTTCTCCTTGATTGGTACCCATGACCTCAGAGACACGATGATTAGGGATCCCTATAGACAACCCATTACTGAAAAAGAACCCACTTTGGGATTGTGGAAAACAAACTTGAAAGTTTGGAAGCCATGATGAAGAGAATCAGGATGTTGGCTCAAATCCTCCAGCAAAAACTGACGGTGAACATTAAAATGGGATCTAATTTTCTCCATGATGAAGAAATGACTCAAAAGTAATAGACCCGAGGCAATTACTCTACAAATGTCAACCAAAAACGAATGAAGAACATGCATCATAGAAATGACCAGATAGATAATCATAGCTCCATTCAATTGAAGCCATGTCAGTTGATACATTTGATTTCATAGAGTATTTTGACAAAGTTGGGAAACAAAAAATTACGTGGCTTTGGGAAACTGATAATAGACCATGCTTGGATGGTAGAAAAGGCATTTTACTACAACCAAACTCTACTCTCAAGCCTAAGATAATCACCAATCAATCTCAAGTATTGTATTTCTTACAATTCTTTTCAACTATTACATTTACGGGATCTGAACCACTTGCGTAGGGAACAACTCTCGATGTGACAAAAGGAAGTTTTTGTTTGTTAATAATATGGACAAGTAATCATGTGAAGGAGAGAAATCAAACACTACTATAATTAAAGCAATCCCATTTAGGCATACTTGTTTAATGGGATAGGAGATTTCTTAAGATCTATATATTTGGTAATGAGACCTTCATTATTCCAGGCATCGACAAGCATATCAATATACATAACAGCAAGAGAGCAGCACTTCTCCTTTAGATTCTCGAGAATGCCCACATAGGAACCCAAGGTAGCCATTCTTCCACTCTAGGAGTACTGCATATCATTTTAGGACATCATTGCTCCTCTTCAGTAGTCTTCCTACCCTAAGAGTGTTTGGTTCAGCTTCTTATGCATCATGTACAGGTCCAGCCGTAGTGAATAAAATTCCTTAAGAGCACCAACCTTTTGATGAGCAGATTCCTAAAGATGAACAAATTGGGCTTCAAACAAACAGGAACATGCTTGCTTCCATACATAAGAAATATGGATAACAATGATTTTTGAGTTGTACAAAAAATGGAGAAGCAATAATTCTTTTATCATTATCCATATTAAGTTTAACCTCTCATTGCTATTATAAGGTTTAACACTGAAATGATTATGCTCTAATATGTCTGATTTTGAGTCTGAGTCAGTAAAGAAAAATGCTAAAATGTAACCATGTGCTCCTTCAGCAACCATGATGTCATGGTGACTTGGGAGCTCCACAAGAAATTTGTGAATTTCCAACCATTACATTAACCCACTTTCAACTTCTCTCGGTAATTCTTTCGTCGCATCTCTATTAGATACTTAATAGAGATTTTAACATGGAATAATGTCTAAAACACAGGGAGAACATCAAGGTCTACAATGGAATTTATTGTGAGTATTAAAATGTTTAGATATTTGTTTTTAAATATTCTAAGATGATCCCACTGCAGCAGAGTGAGGTACAAATGTTGGATAATTCCTAAAACAAAAAATACTTGTGCCATTTTGACTTATTTTGAAGTTGAAAATTCTTCAGAGAAAGACAAATTTCTCTATCTCGTAGTTGTTTAAACACTAGGACATAAATATAAAATGATATCTAAAACACTAAAGCATGGCACCAATATTACTGGTCTATTTCAAATTGACATTGAAAAAATAACGTATTACTTTTCATTACTTGGAAAAACTAACCCATAGAGTTTGCTAGAATCCCTACAAACATATGATAAAATATTCAACATCAGATCTATCAAAATCGGTCACTCCAACAAGAGGTATCTGTTTTTTTTTCAAATTTCCATTCCAGATTGTGCAATATATCCATCCTTTTTCATTCACTTACTAGCCTCTCAACTTTGAACTTTGTTTTCTGATTCAGTAGTATATCCATTCTTTTTCTCAGTATACGTTATAGTCTTCCGTGCAACAAATTCTGCAAGTGCATAGATGTGTAGATTCATGTGTTGAATCCAGAAAAGTTCAGTTTATTAATGTAGATTAAGTTCTATTTTGTTGAAATTTTGATGTAATTTAGGAACAAGTGACGCAAAGAGGAAGATCCACGAGGATCAACCAGCAAACCAGGATGTTTCCACTTCCAGTGGTAAATGGTCTTCTATGCAAATTCCTCTGCCTAACCTTGATGCGAATATCTCTTCTCCAGGTACTGTTATTCAATATAATTTACAACATCCCATGCAACAAATTCTGCAAATTCCTAGACTTGTAGAATCATGTGTTGGCTACAGAAAAGTTGTTCAGTTTATTAATTTGGACTAAGATCCTTTTTATTGCAATTATGATGTAATACAAGAACAAATGATTGAAAGCGGAAGAGCCCCGAGGATCAACCAACAGAGCAGGATATTTCCATTTCTGGTGGTAAATTGTCTTCTATGCAAATTCCTCTATCTAACCTTGATGGGAATATCTCTTCTCCAGGTGTTGGTATTCAGTCTACTTTACAATGTCCCATGCAACAAATTCTGCAAGTGCCTAGGCCTGTAGATTCATGTGTTGGCTGCAGAAAAGTTGTTCAGTTTATTAATGTGGACTAAGATCCTCATTTTTTGCAATTATGAATTAATACAGGAACAAATGACCAAAAGTGGAAGAGCCCTTAGTATTAACCAACAGTGCAAGATGTTTCCATTTCTGGTGGTAAATTGTCTTCTATGCAAATTCCTCTACCCAACCTTGATAGAAATATCGCTTCTCCAGGTACTGGTGTTCAGTTACTCTACAGTCTACCATTCAACAAATTCTGCAAATGCGTAGACCTGTAGATTCATGTGTTGGCTGCATCTCTTTTATCTCCTTAACAAATGTGCCTGTGACATGACCCTTTATGATGCCTCATCAATTACAGACTGTTTATGGATATCAGTTGCTCAATTTCGTACTTGAATGGATGCTTTCATATGGTATTCCTTTGGATATCTTGGAAAATCTAGGAACATCACCTATTCCATCACTTGATACCATATCTCAGTCATTATCACCCAGTAACAATCCAATTTCGTCGACTGTGATCCCAAATATGCAATTCTATGATGTCTTATATTTTGACCAATAGTTTAAGGAGAGACTTTTGATTTTGATTTTTGGTGTGATTGCTCTTTTGGAGTATCTTGTTTTGTCTTCAGGAATGAACTATTTTTACAATGTTGTTAGTCCCTTTACAATGTTACAAGTATTTCCCCTTTCGGTTGTAAAGACTATAGTATTGTATTTCTGTTTTTTAATTAATTAGTTACAAAAAATGATAATATACCATTGTTTAGATTAAAGTTTTGTTGAAATCACATATTACATTTCACATTATACCTTATGTTTAAGTCTGAGACTTTATTTAACCTCTTCCCAAGATAGATATCCAATTCTTCAACCCATATATCTTATGTTATAAGTTACATTTTGATTAACATTTATTCACAAATAAACTAATGCTAGCATTAGTTTACTAACATTAAATGTTTTCATGAGTATCCCTCCAACTTGATCTTTCTTTGCACCATTTTAAACTTTCCACCACCTTGTAAGTTTTATGACTTCTAGAATTTTTTTATAACATGAAAATGTTTGAAAAGTGTTAGAAAATCCGAAAGACAAAAATATTTTTGCATATAAATATTGGTACAAATTTAAGAATATTTCTATAATTCTGGTCGTTTACAACATTTAGAAAAAGTGAACAGATATGTTGATATTTAGGTCATTGACGTAATGCACACACTACATGGATAATGGATTTTTTCACTTTATGCCTTACGGCATTTCCTTTGCAACATCTGGTGCAAATGCTGGTTATTTTTATTTTCAATTATTTTGATTGTGCAATGCACCCATGCTTAGAGAGAAAGTGCGTTGACGTAGGGAGACTTGTGAAACTCGAAAAAATGCATGTCAACACATACAGTGAGTTAGAACATCTCACCATAAACCCTTGTCAATGTGAAAATGTCCACCGCCTACCCTCCACGTATATTAAAAGGTTCGCGTTCTTCTGTATTTTCTCTTCATTTTAAATTCTGATTTTTTTTATGACCCCGAAGATTCCTTTTAAAATTTATTTCAAAAACTTTTGAAAGAATTATTACAAAAGTCCTTTCAAAGATTCTTTTAATTTAATTTTTTTTTTTTTAATACATTATTTAAAAAGGGATTTGATCCTTTAAAAGAGTGAAGACAGAAAAAAAAAATTAAAAAAAAAATAGAATTTAGAAAAGGGGATTTTTAATTTAAAGATATTTTTAATAAAGTGGATCTTGTTTAATTAGATTTTAAATCTTTAGAAGGATTTAAAAGGGGATGCTTTTTTAAGAATCTTATAAAATGGTGCATATTTGTATTTGAGATAATAGTTTTTCTTAGTTCTTTGATATAGCCCTTGATTATGTTTGGCAAAAATTACGAGTTTTGGTTTTTAAGCATGAAGACATTTTTGCGAGCCCAAGAGTGTTGGGATACATTTCAGAATGCCTTTGTAGAGTTGACCCAAGAAGCGTGGGAAACCATGACCAATAATCAAAGGAAATAGCCATTGAAATTAGAAACAAAGAGCATCGGGCCAAATGTTGGATACAAAACTCAGTCGATGACTCTATCTTCGACAATATAATCAGTGCATCAACAACCAAATAAGCTAGGGATATTTTGAATTCTTCATATCAAGGTAATGAAACGGTGAATATTGTTAAATTGCAGACATTGAGAGCTCAGTTCGAAACTTTGAAGATGACTGACATAAACAATGTGGACCAGTTCATGACTAGAGTCATGGGAATAGTCAATCAGAACAAACTCATTGGTGAAACCATTACATATTAGAATATTGTTGAAAAAATCCTTCGAAGTCTACCCAAGAAACATGACATGATTGCTACAACATTTTAGAATCAAAGTATTTTACAAATTTCTCAGTAGAACAGCTCACTCAATCACTTCTAGCACACGAGACAAGACTTAACCAAGTAGAATATTCCATGGAACAAGCTTTCAAAGAACAACTCTCTTTTGGTAGAGGTAGAGGAAAAATATATAGAGGTGACAACAAGTGATGCAAAGGAATATTAGAACATCCTCATCCAATAGAGCAATGGAGACATCCACAATTCCAAACTCATAGAAGTGTAACGTGGAGTAAATCTGATGTCCAGCGTTATTACTGCAAGAAATTTGGGCATTATGAACATGAATGTAGAAATAAATAGTCAGATCAGCAAAAAGGCAGTGTCCATCTCTCCAATAATGAAGGAGAATTGTCAGATACCATGTTTCTTTCTTTTCATATTTCTGAAGACAGATAAAGTGAAGACATTTGGTTGTTGGAAATTGGTTGCAACAATCATATGATGGATAACAAAAATATTCTTTCTTATCATGATGCTTCCATAACGTAAAAAATTGATCTTTGGAGATCCTTCTTGTATTAAAGCTTAACGGAAAGGTATTGTCCCTATTCTTACTAAACAAAGTCAACAAACATACTTACCTAATGTTTATTATGTTTCACATCTGAAGCATAACCTCATTAGTGTCGGACAATTGATGGAACATGGTTATGATGTAATATACCAATGAAATGCATGTTATATCTACGAAAATCCTCCAAATAGAAGAATGATAGCAAAGGTAAAAAAAAGCCAAGAATATGATGTTTCCTTTGACTCTTAGAATTCGAAATCTTTCGTAGTATTTTTCCCACAATGCTTCAAGAATAGATGAGTCTCGGATATGGCATTCTAGGTATGACCACATCTCATTCAAGTGTCCAATTTTGCTTCAGAAACATTCAACACTCATTGATCTTCGTGTTATTAATGAAAGATATTGTAATTGTGAAATTTGTGTTCTAGCCAAGAACAAAAGAGATAGATTTCCCACATCTTCCTATGGAGAAAAACAACCTTTAGAGCTAGTCGATACAAATATACATGGCTCAATGAAGACACAGTCCATTGGTAGTAGTGTTCATTTTTTAACCTTCATTTATCATTATAATAGGGAGATATGGGTATATTTTCTCAAAAATAAATCAGATACATTCTCAAGGTTCAAAGAATGCAGAGAAGAAGCAAAAAAGTATAGTGGAAAGCCCTTAAAAATCCTTAGTTCATATAGAGGAGGATAACACAGTTCCAATGAATTCAATTTTTTTTGTCAACAGTAACAAATCATAATATAGAACACAACAAGATATACTCCACACGAGAATAGAGTAGCGGAATTGAAAAATCAGTCAGTCATGAACATGGCCATATGTATGCCTCATGAGAAGAAGTTGTCAGATGACCATTGGGATGAATTAGTGTTGATTGTAGTCTATGTTCTCAACATATTTCCAAAAACCAGTCTCCAAGATGTAGTACCTCAACAAGCATGGGATGGTAAAAAGGTAAATGTATCTCACTTTAGAATTTTTGGATCAATAGCATTTATACATGTTCCTGAGCCACTAAGAAATAAGCTTGATGATAGAAGTGAACAATCTATTTTCATAGGCTATAGTGAGCAGTCAAAGGCCTATAGACTTTATAGTGCAGTTACCAAGAAGCTTTTTTTAAGTAGAGATGTTAAATTTTTTGAAAATAAATATTGGTCTAGTTATATTGATGAAGATTCAAATCAGCATTTTTATCGACCACAACTACCAAGATTGCAGGTTCAAAAAGAGCCATACCATTATGAAAATGGTACATCTTCAACAACGAATCCACCTGTGATTTAACATCCTGAGAAGACAATAAAAAAACAAGAATCATCAAAGAAATATATGAGAAGGAGCATGAGTTTGACCAGTAGAATATGTTTGCATTTATTTTAACTCAACCAAACCATTTTGGAGAAGTAGTTAAAGAAAAACATTGGGTTGATGCAATGAACCAAGAAATCGATGCCATAGAGAAGAAACAAACTTGGGAATTAGCTGATCGCCCAAGAGACAAAACCAGAATTGGTGTAAAATGGGTATATAAGACCAAGTTGAATGAAAAAGGAGAAATTGAGAAACATAAGGCATGGTTGGTTGCCAAAGGATTATCGCAATAGTTTTGTGTCGACATTGTGAAACCCTCGCTCCAGTAGCAAGGTTACACATCGTCTGAACTATTTTGTCAACAACAAATCAACACAAATGGAAAGTATATCAACTTTATGTAAAATTTTCTTTTTTAAATGGTGTATTGTAGGAATAATTTTATGTAGAGCAGCCTCCTAGTTTCGAAGTTCTTGAATAAGGGCATAAGGTATGCAAACTAAAGAAAGATTTGTATGGTTTGAAGTGAGATCCAAGCACTTGGTACAGTCACATCAACATTTATCTCATCAAAAGTGTTTTTTTGCCGAAGAAACCGTGAGCCAAGCTTGTATACCAAAACTCATGAAGGTAAAATTCTCATTATATCCCTTTACGTAGATGATCTTCTTTATACAGGCAATGATGTTAGAAGACTTCAAAGGAGCAACGCAAACAAAGTTTGGTATGACTGATCTATAGGTCATGAAATACTTTTTAGGCATTGAAATTCATTAATATTTTAATGGAATTCTTGTTCGTGAACAAATAGATGCCACTAATATCATAAAAAAATTCAGAATGACTGATTACAAACTAGTTGACACACCAATTTCTCAAGGCACCAACCTCAACAAAGAATATGTAGCACCACTAGTTGATCCCACACTATATAAAAGTCTAGTTGGTACTTTGTTATATCTCACTTCAACTAGACTTGATATCATGTTTACAACAAGTTTTATCTCCTCGTTTATGGAGTCACCTAAGAGTTTTCATTGGAAGGTAGCAAAAAGGATCTTAAGCTATATTGCAGGGACCATATACAATGGTTTGTTCTACACACATTCTGAAATTTGTTAACTTTTAGGTTATACAGACAACAACTATGTAGACATCATGGATGATCGCAAAAGCTCCTCAGGTATGATTTTCATCTCGAAACCAATTTGATTTCATGGGCCACTAAGAAACAATCAACCTTTTCAACATATTGTACAAAAGAAAAATATGTAGCAACAAATTCAACAACTTGTCAAGGAGCATGGTTAAGAAAATTATTGAAATATATTTCAAATGTTCAAAAGGAGCCAACTCCTATTTACTATGATAATAGTTCAACAATTTCTTTATTAAAAAAAACATGTTTTCTACAAAAAGAGCAAGCACATTGGCACATTTTCATTTCATCTGTGAGCTTGTCAATGATGGGGACATAAAACTTGCTTTTTTTGGTTCCAAAGATCAGCTTGCAAATTTTTTTACCAAGCCATTGGTTAAAAATGTATTTGAATTTCAAAGGGAGCAGATAGAGATTGTAAGTACCTCTACTTGTAAAAATTTAGATTAGGAGTGTATGTTGAAATATTAATCTCATTGTCTTCTACGTGTCATTACATTTGATTCCATTGTTTTCTACGCATCATAGTGAGTTTAGTTTAACTCTAGTTTATTCAAATTTCACTCCAATCATTTAAATTCAATATTTTCTATATATTCTATTTAAATATTTTAAATATTTAAAAAAAAATCTATACTCCATGATTTTTCTTCATTCTTTATCAACCATGAACAACAAAAAGCAAAGGGTAGATTGATCAACAATGAATCAAGTGAAAATGGATCAGCTCAACAAATGCTCCATCTTCTCAGAAATTCTCTGCTTAGATAATACTCTTTACTAAAGAGAAATGCATTAGAATAGAGGAACAATACAAAATGGCGACCACTACGTAAGTCTATAATAATTTCCCTTTCAGATATCCCGATCCATTAAAATAGTTATCATTTTTTATGATCATGCTTTAACATAATTCTGCATCGATGGATGGGACCGATAGTGTAAAGCCCATGAGTCAGGCATGCCAAGTAGGCATGTTTAATCGACGGGTCGATGGGAGTTAGCATGGGCGCATGACCGGCAAGCGACAAGCTGGGTAGTTAAATAGTGTGTTGAGGGTGCATGCGAATGGTGCAACGAGCTGACCAAATGAAGAAAACGTGGGATGTGAGGTCATCTTGTGAAAATGACTAAGTGTTGGGCGGTGGAAAGTTTATATGTGGGGGTGGTCCTACACATGGGTGCCCACACCATGGGCTGACGTGAAGTTGGGGCGAGTTGGACAAAACAGTGGGTCGACTGGGTGAGTCGACACCCCGAACGATGGACCAACGACCATATAAGTAAAACGTTGGAATGGTGGCAAAAGTCAATTCAAGGAAGTTTCCAAGTGTTCATGTGAGATGGAGGGTGAGCTAACTTGGAGAGGATTGAAATTTGGCAAAATGTAGGTGGACTCTTGGGCTGGAACACTGAACCAGGATATATGTAGAAAATAGAGATGCAGGTCATGTGAAGGCATGTGAGGGTGTCGGGCTGAACGATCGTGCAAGGGCATGTGAGGGCGTCAGGCCAAACGACTGTGAGAGGGCATCGGGCCGAATGATCGGGTGAGGGCATCGAGCTGAACGACTATGTGATGGTGTGCAAGGGCATTGGGCTGAATGACCGAGTGTAGGCTTTCGAGGGTGTTTGTCTAAATGACTGGGCGAGGTCATGTGAACGTTTGGTTGAAGTCGTCTGAGGACGTTCGAGTGAAGTCATTCAAAGGTGTGTAGGCGAGGGTGTTGAGCCGAACGAGTGAATGGGCGAGGGCACTAAACCAAACAATTGAATAGGCAATGACGTGGAAGGGCGCTAGGCCGAACGAGTGAATGGGTGAGGGTGTGTGAGGATGCTGGGAAAAACAACTGAACAGGCGAGGGCATGCGTGGGCATCCACTTGAACGTGTTGAGGGCATTCGGCTTAACAGGGCGAGGGTGAATGACGTGTTGAACAGTATGATAGTGAATGAGGTGCGACGGGTGGAAGTATCCCTGGGCACTCGGAACAGTGGTTCATGCA
The DNA here is from genome assembly GCA_031772625.1 of Pinus tabuliformis. Classification (NCBI taxonomy): domain Eukaryota; kingdom Viridiplantae; phylum Streptophyta; class Pinopsida; order Pinales; family Pinaceae; genus Pinus; species Pinus tabuliformis. The sequence goes on along the minus strand of CM062811.1, from coordinate 731,689,730 downwards.
GTGCAAACAGTGCAGGCAAACTTGCACGATTTGACAGATATTGTACCAAGGAAACTTGGGGTTTCTTGCAAAGACTGTAAAACTGAATTTGTGAATTATTGAGTTGCCCCTCCCATCTTATTATCTGCTATGCATATATGTGTAAAAGATAATAATGATGAGTGATGTAAGAAAGTTTTCGCTGTGTTAATGAAAGTATACTTACGAAAGTTGAAAAATAAACTAAGTATACAAAGTAGGCGTAGTCCACAATCGTAATTATTGTTATAAAGAAAGTGGTCAGTGGTGTTACACCTCTTATAGTGTGGTTGGAAGAGTACTGCCAGTCTAGGGGCATGATAGTTGGTATCAGAGGCCTAAGTCAGAGAATCAGATTTGCAAAAAAGTTGATCCCACTGCACTTCGTGACAGTTGGTATTAGAGCCTACTGATACATGACGAAGAAAGCTGAATACTTGACATTCATGACAGGTGATTCAGATTTTGAGAAGGTAAGTGTAATACTTTGTGACAGGTTTAGCAGGGGTGAAGCAATGTGCTTGGGCCAAGCTGAACGAGAAGACATGGCAGGTTTGTAAGAATGTCAAGGGAAGCTCTTGCTGACCTTATACAGGTTGAAGCAGATTAAAGAAGAGAACCCATGGATTCGAGATGAACTTGAAGTCTTGGAAAGGAATGTTTAAGATGAAATTCTTCGACTTGGTTGGGCAATGGAGCAGGTTGCAGCTGCAAATTGCGATGATGAAGAAGAGGAAGCCGTGAGGTTTGAGGATTTTGCAGATATGACAACGATGGAGGATGAACTTGAAATTGATCAAGTTGGACCAAGATCATGCAGTTTGCAAACATTCGTGGATGAGGATGCTCATATGGAGGAGCCTCATGGTGAAGTAAGTACTATTCCTACTTGCGTTTCATTTGAGCTTTTGGTAGATGGACCATATGCAGGGAAGGGAGAAATCAGTTTGCCGATGTGATGGAGGATCTTACCATGGATGTCAAAGATGATACCTTGTATGGAGAGGCAAGGACCATTGACTCTTGTAGAGCTTGTTGGGGTTGTTTTTGACCTTATGGCAGAAGGTGCAAAGGCCGCTGACAAGGGAGGAATGTGATGATCATTGCAGAGGAATGGGTCATGCTTTAGCCATATGGAGAAATTGGCTAAGTGCCCGACATGACTCATGGACAGATTGGGTGGTTGAAGGGAAAGTACCCCTAGGGTCCTTTGGGCTAAGACTCTACCAGACTGAAAATTGCTTATTCAAAGAAACACACACACACAGCCATCATTTTTACTTTTAAGCAAATTCTAATGTTTAGGGCACGTACCTAAGGTCCTACGTTCGAGAAGACCTTAAGGGTCCAAACCCTTCTTGGAGTTCCCTTCTTCTTTCTTCGACCTGCAAGACAAACAAATCAAAGAACACAACAGTACATGTATAGATACTTATGTATAAATCATCTTTATTCCATAAAGTTAGTTATAAAAAATCTTTAAGTAACCACTTGCATAAGAATTCAAGACAAGAATCTCATAAGCATAAAGAAAGATTGTTTCGGGAACAAAGACGTGTTTCTTTATAAATAAAGGCAAATAAAGTACATATATCGGAAAGATATCACCTGAACACCTTCAGCAGGCTCCAAGCAAAGCTTCCTCCCGGATTCGTTCCAGCCTCAAGCCTCCGACAAGAGCTCCTTCCAAGTCCTACTCAAATGATGATATCAAGGATGGATGATCACCAAGACACATGGAAACAAGGGTTTCCTATGCAAGATGGGGGAAGTGCAGAAAACACCAAGGACTTCAGACCTGGTCTAAGGGAAAAATCTCAGCATAATGATCTTGCTCTCTCCTCTCTCTCCTTGGCCTTCCCTTTGATGTCTTTTTATACCCTCTCCAAAGTAGTTTTTTAGTTAGGAGTTAGTTGGGAACAGTTGGGCCACGGGCAATAACAGGTGATCCAGCAGGTAAAACCCGCGATCTCCGCCCGAAAAAGAGGAATTTATTATTTTTTAAGTGTTTTAATAGATACACGCGGGTTGGGTATAACAGACCCGCGTGTACACGCGTTTAACTCAGGGCAATGTCGCGTATAGGGAATAAAACACTGTTTTTTAAATTTTTGGACCAGGTATGGAAGGAGGGGTTGCCCTAGGCCATGAGTGCAGCATCACAAACCATAAGAGTGAGATTTGGAGCTATAACATTGGGGAAGGGCACACACTTGAGTATGGTGATACTTGGGTGCACATATGATGGCTAAGACCAAGAGGAAGTCCTGGTTGAATCTTCAATGGGGGAGCCATGGTGAAGGAGACTCATGTGATGATGATACGGTTTGGGTGACCGAGTTCACTAGACCAGATTGTAGACTTGGATAACGATGGCCGATTGTTGTGACATGTCTACTTAGTTGGACAATATGGGCAAGTTGAGTCATGGACATCGAGTTGGTGACATGGAGCTCATGATGACATGAGGTTGCGAGTTTTGCGGACTTCATATTATGGTGGACTTAGAGGATCTGATGCATTGAGAAGCTGAGGTCATGGACTTTGATGCAGTATGGGATGCATATTTTTGAGTAAATTTATGGGTGTGCTTGAGAGAGTGACTTGATGTGGAGGATTGATATGAGACATTTTGGAGTGATGGAGTTGCAGCGATGATGATGACTTGGTGGAAACACTTGGGCATGGATTGAGCCAAGACTTAACCACTTGTGATACATGGAACTAATTGGTCTATGATCATAGGCAACACATGGGAGATGACATAGGTGTATACTTGTTTCCTTGGTAGACTTGAGGTATGGCACATTGTATATATGATAGAGGTTGCTTCATGGGTTTGGATGTGGCACATCGAGAGTCAGATTTGATGAGAGGATCTCTTCACTTTGAGGAGATGGATTTTATACATATGGATGATGATGTTGGGATAGATGTGGCTGATTTCATGCAGCACATTGACACCAAACATCATGGACAACATGTTGCAGATCAGATGGAGTTTACTTCATGCACCTGGGCATGGATTACCTAGATGGAGATGTATTCTTGATCGAGTTGATCTTGTGGCAACAGTCAGAGAAATGAATGACGATGGCATGAGGATGTTCACTATCATGGTTTGAGCGCGACAGTTGGACTAGCTACCTGACTAGTTCAAATCATGGGGTCTGGAAGTGTACAGAAATGTGTTAGCATTGTGTTGGAGTAACAATTCACATGATGTTGATACATGATGAGGTTGACACGATATGTTGTGGTAAGCATGTAGCTTGAGTTGGAGGGACCAACCTTCCATAGTGGGAGTAGCAGGTGGGGATTACGACGGATGTGGTTGATAATCATGGATTGAGGATACTTTCTAATTCATGGAGACATAAGCCTTTATGGTTTGTGCGATGGCAGAGTAGAGGCTGGAAGCATGGTCATTTTTGGATATTAGAGCTAGCAACACTTTGTGATGTCGTATTGGTGTTGTCGAGGATGACAACTGTTTAGAGTGGGGGAGTATGTAAAGCCCACGAGTCAGGCGTGTCGAGCGGGAACATTTACCTGATGGGTTGACAAGAGTTGGCACGGGTGCGCGATGGGTGAGCGACGAGCTGGGTGGTTGAACGACAAGTTGAGGGGGTGTGCGAACGGTGTGACAATCTGACCGAATCAAGAAAACATGTGATGCGAAATCATCTTGTGAAAATGATTAAGTGTTGGGCAGTGGAAAGTTTATATGTGGGGGCGATCATGCACATCATCGCCCACACCATGGACCAACGTGAAGTTGGGGTGAGTTAGACAAAACGATGGGTCGGCTGGGTGAGTCGATGCACTGAACAATGGACCAACCACCATATAAGTAAAACATTGGAATGGTGGAAAAAATCAATTCAAGGAAGTTTCCAAGTGTTCATGTGAGCTGGGGGGTGAGCTAACTTGGAGAGGACTGAAATTTGGTAGAGTGTAGGTGGAATCTTGGACTGAAACACTAAACCGGGATAAATGTAGAAAATAGAGTTGTAGGTCATGCGAAGGCATGCGAGGGCATGTGAGGGGCCTAGGCCGAATGACCGAATGGGTGAACGTTCAGGCGAAGACGTTTGACGATTTTCGGGCGAAGTCACTTGAAGGCGTTTGGGCGAGGGCGTGCGAGGGTGCTATCCCGAACGAGCGAACAAGAGAGGGCATGCAAGGGTACTGAGCCGAGCAAGCAAATGGGCGAGGGTGCTAGGCCAAAAAATTGAATGGGCGAGGGTGTGCAAGGGTGTTGGGCTGAACGAGTGAATGGACAAGGGCATGCAATGGCGTTGGGCTGAACAACTGAACGAGCACGGGCGTGCAAGGGCATCCACCTGAACGAGTTGAGGGCATTTAGCTAAATGGGTCAAGGGTAATGACGTGTTGAACAGTGCGATGATGAATGAGGTGCTAGGAGCAGAAGTATCCTTAGGCACTTCGAACATTGGTTGGGGCAATGTGAACGGTGCAGGCAGACTTGCACGATTTGACAAGTACCAAGGAAACATGGGGTTTCCTGCAAAGACTGTAAAATTGAATATTTGTGAAGTATTGATATTATCAGGCAGACTCATATTTCAGGGGGTTTCCCCTCTTGGTTTGTTATCTGCTGTGCATATATTTGTAAAAGATAGTAATGATGAATGATGTAAGAAAGTTTCCACTGTATTAATGAAAGTATACTTAGGAAAGTTGAAAAATAAACTCAGTATAGAAAGTAAGTGTAGTCCACAATCACAAGTATTGTTAAAAAGAAAGTGGTCGGTGGTGCCGCACCTCCTGTAGTGCAGTTGGAAGAGTACTGCTAGTGTAGGGGCGTGATAGATAGGGTACAATGTCATGTTTCTTGATTTTCCATTCCAATAAGTTAGTGATGACATTTGATATTATTCATGTTTTAACATAATTTTGCAACTATACATGGGATGGGATGGAAATCATATTTTACTCTATACTACTCCATTCCTTTAATATATTTATTTAATAGAAAATTGGAGATCCAAATGCATTTTTGTTTGTGACCGAACATGATGATACTGAAGTTTGTGCATATTTTGATTTTATTTATTTATTTTTTAACTTGAGGTGATTTTATTTAATTTTAATTTGAATTTGTGAAGTGGGTTGTGATGGAATTGTGGTCTTCTTAGTGAGCTATGTTAACATGAATGATTTCAAGTATAGTTAATGTAATTTTAAAAAATCACTTAAATGTAAAAATGACTAACGCCTATCCACATTTCTCAAAATTTGAAGTGATTTTAACTTGAGTATATGAGGTGATTTTATTTATTTTTAATTTGAATCTGTGAGGTGGGTTGTGAGGGAATTGTGTTATTCTTAATTGAAAAAAATCACTTAAATGTAAAAATGGCTAACGCTTATCCACATTTCTCAAAATGTCAAGTGATTTTTACTTGAATATGTGAGGTGATTTTATTATTTTTAATTTGAATGTGTGAGGTGGGTTGTGAGGGAATTGTATTCTTTTGAGTTAGCTATGTGAACATGAATGATCTCAAGTACAGTTAATGTAATTTAAAAAAAATCACTTAAATCTAAAAATGACTAATGCTTATCCACATTTCTCAAAATGTATTTCACTTATGTTACAAACCTTTGAACATAGTATTGTTTTATAAAATTAGATTTAATTAATTGTATTATATATTTTTAATGGAAAATTTTTGTATTAACTTGATTAAAGAAAATGATCATATTTTAAAAGCGGAATATATGTTAATTTATAATGTTTCTTAACCATAATATCTTTTAGACATTAAATTGAATGTTTCTTAACCATAAATTCTCTAAGCATTTGTTGACGAGAGTGGGAGAGTCGAAGCGACCTGAAAACAACAGAGTACGTCTCTTATGGTGGGCGGCAGAGGAGGGATCTTGGATCCCTCCTACAAAGAAGTTGTGGCCAGCAGAAGTAAATCACCGATGGGGAACAACAGAGATTGCACTAATGAAAGGATCAAGGAGAATGAAAAGGAAACAGGGGGGACCAAAACCAAAGAAAATAGTAGCACAACAGACAAAGAGGAAGACAACAAAAGTGAGGGTTCAAGAGAAGAAGAACAAAAAGGACCTCGCAAACCAAAAGAAAAAACTACTCTGAGAGTAATATTAAATCATCCTGCTCTGCAAGCGCACAGGGAACACATGGGGACCTACGCCATTATCTATAAATTCATCGGACTATGGCCCACTGAAAAAGCTTTACAAACATGGATTAAGTATCTTTGGAAACCCAAAGGAAGCATTGGCCTACATCTTGGGTAAAGGGGATTCTTCACAGTGGTGTTCTCAAACATCAAAGATAAAGATAAAATATTTGAAGGAGGACCATACTTTTTTTTAGTATCTGGTCTCTATATGAGGCCTTGGAGGATGAACTTTGTACAAGAGAAGGAAACGTTCTCTTCGGTACCAGTTTGGGTAAGGCTGTACTCTCTACCTCTTGATTACTGACAAACTAAATCGCTAGCTGCCATTCGAAATAAATTAGGAAATTTTGTCAAAGCTTCGGAAGCCACAAGAAGAGGAAAATATACCTCATTTGCTAGGATATGTGTAGAAATGGATCTGTCAGGTGTGCTTCCAGATGAAGTCATCCTGGAAGTTTTTGATGAGGAATGGGTGCAGACAATGGACTATGAGCATATCTCCATCAGATTCCATAGATGCCATGAACATGGACATGTACTCAGAGACTGCCCTCTCAATAAAGCAGATAATAAGGATAAACTCCATCCAATGAAGGACTCAGATAACTTTTAGAAAGTGGAAAGCAAAGAAAAAGGGGGAAAAAGGGGCAAAAGTAACAACATAACGAGGGGCTGAGGATTAATCAGAACAAGTTTCATGTGCTAGAAAAGAAGGAAGAAACCATAAGAGAAAACCAATATCAGGAAAAAGGCACTAATGAAAAAGACAACGAAGAGGACAAGATACATTCTCTAGATATTGATTCTCTAAAAAAATGATTATAATTGAAATAGAAATGGAGATGGACTAGGAAATGACCCAAAGTGAAACAGATCTTGAAGATCATGAACTACAAGAAATTCTCAACAAGGAAAACTTGGATCTGGAAGGATTCTTGATGCAGGGAACCAAAGGATGAATAGATTCACAGACTCAAGAAGAATGCAACAGAATACAAAAACTGTTTTTATGGAAAACTCAAGAAAAAGAACTTGGTAAAGGTAAAAACATTCACAAACAGGAGCATAGAGGGGTGAAAACAATGAAATAAACTCCCAAATTAGCTACTAGAAATCTAGGAAAGAAGAGAGGCAGGAAAAAACAAGATGAGCTCTTGATGGAGTGTGGAAAGCTAATGAAAGATTCTGGTAAGATAAAAGATCTAACCAGTTACTCTTTTACAAATCTTTAATCATGAGTTCATATCTTGGAATATCAGAGGTCTAGGTAGTAAAAGGAAACAAAGAATGATAAGTAAAAAAATGAAAATAGCAACACCAGACATAATCTTCATTCAAGAAACAAAATACTCCATTCAGAAACTAAAACAAATCCATAGCAAATGGCTTAACATGTTTGAGTTTCTAGAAGTTAAAGCAGAGAACACAACTGAGGGAATTCTCACTCTATGGAATCCCCAAAAAGTCAGCATAACAGATGCGGAGGCATTGAGAAATTATTTATCATACATCATTCAACCAGTGGGGGTGTCGGACACCTTCCTGGTTACAAATGTTTATGGTCCACAACGAATAGATGAGAAACTCAAATTTTCTAAATCCTTGGTAAATCTCAGAAGCAGACACGTAGAAATGCCCTAGGTCTTGGGAGGAGATTTTAATATTATTAAATCTCTTTCGGAAAAGAAAGGAGGTACCAGATTGCTAAGTAAATATTCAGTAACGTTACAATCCTTCACGGACAACATGGAATTGGTTGACTCTGAAATGCACAACGACCTTTTTACTTGGAACAACAAAAGAGGAGGTGAAGCCCAAGTCACCTCCAAGTTAGATAGGTTTTTGATCTCAGAGGAGATGATGCTCACAAATAAAGTAATAACTGGTAGAGTTCTCCCCTTTGGAGGCTCTGATCACTTACCGATACAACTAGAAATCAAGGGGATTGATCCACCCAGAAATAGACCCTTCAGATTTGAGAATATCTAGCTTTCCCACCCAGATTTTATTAGCAACATTGAAAAATGGTGATACAAAGATCTACAGATCTAGGGCACGAGAATGTTCCTCCCGCATAAAAGATTGAGGCACATTAAACTCCGACTCAAAGAGTGGAACAAGTAGGATTTTGAGAACATTTTCTTAGATTAAAAATCTGTGGAAATCAAAGTTCAGGAACTAAACCAAGCATTAACCATAGAAGGTTTTGATAATGTCAAGAATAAAGAAGCTGATAAATACAATCAAGAATGGGAAAAATTATGCAAACAAGAGGAAATCTTCTGGGGAAAAAAGTCTAGAGTTCAATGGCTCAAAGAAGGGCAACGAAATACCAAAATTTTCCACAGATCCACTATGGACAATATAGCGCACAATAGAGTCTCTTCATTATTGAATGAGAATGGGGAGCTCCAGACCACCCATAAGAATATCAAGGCTGTGCTAGTTCACCATTTCAAAGGCATCACAAAGGAAAGTAATCTAGACAGAGAACAAAGCATCAAGGAAATCACAAAAAATATCCCTCAGATGGTGTCTAGAGAGGATAATTTTAACCTGAATAAATCAGTTATCGAAGAAGAAATTAGTGAGGTCATTAAAGACATGCAGAATAGCAAATCTCCACGTCCAAATGGCTTTGATGTAGATTTTTTCAAGGCATGCTGGAATGCTATCAAACAGGATATTCTGAATGTTGTAGAGGACTCCAAAAGAAGTAGGTCCATTCTGAAAGTCCTCAACACCTCCTTCATCTCCTTGATACCTAAACAAGAGTCAGCCCTGACTCGTGATAAGTACAGACTCATTGTTTTATGCAATGTGGTGTATAAAATAATATCCAATATTTTGGCCAACAATCTCAAACCTCTTCTTCCTTCTTTAATTTCAGGGGAACAATCTGGTTATGTGGAAGGAAGAAAAATCCTAAACAACATTATCCAGGCTCACGAGGTGGTTCATTCACTTACCAGTAAAAGGCAAGCTAGAATGATCATGCAATTAGATATTTCTAAAGCGTATGACAAGGTGAACTGGATGTACATCAAGAAGGTCCTTATTGCTTTTGGTTTTGATCACAACCGGGTCAGATGGGTCATGGCTCTGGTTACTTCTTCCAACTTTTCTATTTTGGTGAATGGCTCGCCCTCAGAGATCCTTACTCCTTCCAGAGGACTCAGGCAGAGAGACCCACTCTCTCCCTTTCTCTTTATCCTCATGATGGAAGGATTGGGCAGATCCATTAAACAAGCCAAAACCTTAGGAAAGATCAAGGGACTGAAATTAACGGATAATGGTCGAGCAATGACTCACCAACAATTTGTGGATGATACCATGCTACAGGGGATCCCCACAGTTAAAGAAGATTCAATGTACAAATGAATCCTAAATGACTTTGCCTTGACTACAGATATGGAAGTCAATCTATCCAAATCAAAGATTTTTTCTTTAATACTAACATTGCAATTCAGAGGAATATCTCTAGAATTTTGGGCTTTCGAAGGGATTCCCTCCCCTCAAAGTATTTGGGAATTCCCCTTATGACTAAACCTTTGCACAAAAGCATTTTCGAACCGGTGCTCAACAATATGCAAGACAAAGTGGAGTTTCAAATATTTGAACCTTGCTGGTAGGTTGATTTTGACAAAGACTATGTTGCAATCTATCCCTGTTTTCTTTTTATCTGCCCTTCCAGCTCCCAAATGGGTCTTACAAAAATTTAGGAATAACCAGAGAGATTTCCTTTGGGGCAAGGAGGAAGCAAGGAAGAAATGGGCCCTTGTTTCTTGGGACAAAATCTGTAAACCCAAAAGTCATGGAGGTCTAGGCTTAGATGATTAGGAGATTCTAAGCAATGTTTTAGGTGCTAAGCTCTAGTGAAGGTGGGTTAAAGAACCAGAAGGTCAATGGGAAAAAACATAGAAAGAGAAATATGCTAGCTCTTGGCACACAAATGATCTTATAAGAATGTCGGGAAACATAAAAGGCTCTTATATCTAGAACAAAGCCTGGGCTAACAGAAGCCTTGTTCAAAGAAACAACTTCTAGGAAATCAAAGAGGGAGATCTTGCTCTCTTCTAGGAAGACAAGTGGCAACAAGAAACAATGTTGATAAGAGAGGACTTTATAAGCCTCAAGCAGAAAACAGAGTCCCAAGGTTGAATAAAAGTTAAAGATTTTTGGAATCTTCCTCATGATTCGGGAAAGTGGAGAAAGTGGAAAAATATAGAATGTAGAGAGGACAATCCCAACAAAACAAAAGTCGAGGAACTCATGAATATGTTGAATCAAAGGAAGATCTTGGTAACAGAAGGGAAGGATCAATTAAGATGGGATCTCAATAAAGAAGGTTCCTTCAACATTAAGGAAGCAAAAAGATTCATTCTGAACCTTGATCCCTGTATCTTGGCGAAATCCTCGCAACAACTTTGGAGTCACCAAGGTTGGATGAAGATCAAGCTCTTTATGTGGTTAGTTCTTCACAAGAAAATATTAACTTGGGATAATATGAGGAAGAGGGGGGTTATTGGAACTTCTAAATTTCAATTATGTGAAGCTCAAGAGGAGACAATGGAGCATATTATCAACAATTGCACCTATACCACCTGGCTGTGGGATTATTTTTAGACCATTTTCCAATAGATAGATAGAGATAAGGGTAGCATCATTAACGCCCTGAATAAGTGGAGAAAAAATTATTCGGGGTATGAAATCCTCAATCTGGCCTGGACCTTTAAACCAAGTTTCATTATCTGGAATGTGTGGAAAGTAAGGAATAACATAATTTTCAAGGATGAAAAAACTACTCCTCTAAGCCTGATGGATCTGATCTTGAAACAGATTAAGGAGACAGTGTCGACCACTATGAGCACTTATCCCAAGAACCCCCCCACTCCAAGTGAATTAAAATCTCTCAAGCATCTGGGAATGTAGGAGATCATTTTTAATGGTGTTAATAGAAAGGAAGGAGATTTAGACAAGAAAAGGAGATCTAGCAACCTCCACTGAAAGGTTATCTGAAATGCAATATTGATCGTGTTTCAAAAAGCAACCCTGGTACAACAGGTTATGGAGGGGTGTTAAGAGATGAAGAAGGAAATACAATATTTACTTTCCACTAACATTTAGGTAGAGCCAGCAATAACATGGCTGAATAAATGGCCTTAGATCAATGTCTAGAGCTTCTTACACTAATTCACAACTCAAATGTCATTATCGAAGCTGACTTAGATATCTCTATAAAGGCGGTGAAGAGAATTAGTTGTGGAAAAGCACCAGAAAGGGTCTCAAAACACTAGAGACTATTACAAGTGTACCAAAGAATTAAAAAACATCTCCCAAGTCTTAGAACTGTTAGCTTCAATCATGTTCACTAGAAAGCCAATAAACTAGCGGATTTACTGGCCAAAGAAGGAGTGATCAATTCAAAAAGTAGGATTGAGATGAATTGGCAGGAGGCACCGAAGAGTAGATTAAAGGTTCTTTGCAATGAACAGGCGATAGAGGACAGAGAAATTTTTAGCTATTGGGCAAACAGGGAAGGCACAAAATGAAGCTTAGTATGCAGATTCAAACACAGTTCCGTGGTTGGTACCTTGAAGAAGGTAAAACTCTAATTGGATACTTTAGCCTCTGGGGTAAGTTTACCAGTCTCGTTTTCCTACATATTGCTACACAGGGTTTTTATATTCAGTCAACGGATGTGTCAGTCAAGAGTCCTGAAGTAAGATATTTGGGGAAGAACGGGGGGATCCTCCTAGCGACAAAAATTCTCATGTTTTCCTATTTCAGGCTTGTGATCCATGCTTTGAAGCAGTTTCCAAGCGGTTTCTAGGCGATCGCTGTGATTTTAAATGGTAAGTGGTTTGGGCACTTTGAGAGCAATTCCACTAGGCTCTCGACATGTAGCAATGGTAGGGTACGATTTACCACCCTCCATCACGCCATAAGGCTCGAGAATCTTGGCTTTCTGAATTTTCTCCGTCTCGTTCGTTTGAGTAGCTGGAATCAACGGTGTAATTTAGTCGTGCAATTTTATGGGGCCACTTTTATGTTCAAACTTTGTAAGTTTATGTTGAAGATAATGCAAAGTTCGACGGGGAGCTTTCAGTTAATCGAGAGAACAATTTGCGAGAATAGATGATCCTTTAGTTAGTTTGGAGGGTTTTATTCATGTCCGAATAGACTGGATATCTCCGGAATCCATGATTTAGTTTGGGTTGATTGTACACTTTGTAAAACTTCTTTTGATTGATGGAAATAGAAGGATATTCACTTGCTTTAGCAAAAAGAAATGTTAAATTATTAATTTTTAGTATTTCGTAATCATAGAGATTATGCAGATAGATATGGAGATGTACTCGATCGGTTTCTCGGGGTTCTTTCACTAAACACAAGATCATTTAATTCAAGATTTAATGATTGATATAGAAATCTTAAAAATTGATATAACTATATTCATCGGTGTTATGGATTCCATTCGAGGTTGATTAATTTTAATAATATGATATTAATATGTTTAATTATGGTTGAAAAATATTAAAGTAATAATTTTCAAAATTAATATGTAATATAAACATATTATTATATTAATGATTAATTATCGTTAATTATTGTTAATTATGGTTAACTTTGATCAATAATGATTAACCTTGTTAATGAATGTCAACCATGTCAACTCTTTTAACCATAGTTAATCATCAATCATCTATGGTAACCATGGTTAATTATTGTCAACCATGGTAAGCCCTGGGCAACATTGTTTAACCATAGTTAGACCATGTCTACAATAGGCAACCATGTTTACTAATATATTCCATGCACCCCTACTATCAACTAGTACAACCACATTAATAAAGTGGTTACCCAAGTCATTTTCCATCTTTCATATTCCAATTGGAACCATTACTTTCCACCATTCATATGCATATCTACAAAATTATAAGTGAAAAATGATGGCTATCAACCTATATCAATGACGTTATTAATAACATAACCATATAAGCTAAATGGGAAATATAGTTGATAGGCTTAGGAAACCAATGTAAGTAAGAAAGACAATTGTTTAAACGTTAGAATTGAAAGTTAGCTATGTGGCTAAATTTTCTAATAAGTTAAGCATAATCATACAAGCTAAATGGGTGATGCATACTGATAGGCTTAGGAAACCAATGTAAGTAAGAAAAAAATTTGTCTGAAAGTTAGCTATGTGGCTATTTTTTTTAATAAGTTAAATAACTATAAATATTAATTTGAGAAATGTACGTAACTTAATAAATTTAATCACAACCTTTCATTAAACAAACCATGACAATTTTTTTTTTATTAAATCTTAAACATACATATAATGTTTATAATAAAGAAACTCTAAAATATGACACCCTCTAACATGTGTGTGTGTGTGAATTGATTAATGTAAGTTAATATTAAGTTTCAAATTTGCGAAATAATTTTCATTTTCAGCTCTAAGAATTTTTGGTTGATGATAGGATGGGGTCAAGTGGCTCTTAAGCATATATGTCATCATCATTGTGTGATGTGGGGCTTTATGGTGACACATCATCTACCAAATGTTAGCTTTTTAAAGCATTGAGTTGGAAAATTTGAGGAAATATTCTAAAGGCCATATTTTTAGCCTAGAGCTTGGATTTGGATTAAATTTATGTTCTTGGAAAGATCTTGATGTAGTCTTAAATATGTTGTTTGAGGTGAATTAAAGAAACTAAAAAATTTATACCTCCACCTCCTAAAGGTGACCTAGAGGTTTCAATGTGTTACACATTTTCATAGATTTCTACAATTTGAGGAGAAGTTAAGATAGGTACACTTAGGGACCTGTAATAAATTGTTTTGAAATAAGTTATAATATGCCACCCAAATATATGATGCTTAAAATTATGGTTCCTTATGAATTGTTTGTGCCCAACATATATGAGATCCCCTCCTTATATGGGTGTACTAGGGAATTTCTCTAGTATAATTGCACTCTTTGGTAGAATGCATTATTCGTTGGCACATGTCTTTGTCCTCAATAGAGATCCACAAACTCAAAGTCCTATGATTTCCTTTCTAACATAGGGGTTTAGACAGTAAAACATGGGTGAGGGGATCCTTGTGCTCATCTTGTTTGTATATGAGGGTGGATCTTCTCGTCTAAGGGGATGTGATATTCTACCACATTTTATTACCTAATCTAAGAAATAATATTTAGCCCTCGATTTCTTTCTGTATATTGTTACATTTTGAAATCACATTTGCTATCATGTGTGCTTGTTCGAGGGACTACTCGATAAAAGGTTTTGGTTTAGTTTAGATAGCTTGTGCAAGGTTAGCAACTTTAGGGAAAGTTTTATGGACATAAAAAGTGTAACATTATCTATAGGTAACATTTCAACTACTTAGAGACTTTCAAAGGACGAGGGATGACATGTTGTAAGGCTATATAATATTTTATAGACTAGATATATTTCTTTATCAATAAGTTACTATTCATAGCTCCCAATCTAGATATTATTTCATGTACTTTATTGACTTTAAGGAAGACATAATCTCTTATGCTTTTAAACTTATCAAAATATTACCTAGGGCATGGGAGAGGGATGTTGATTGTGTGATTGTATAATTCCCTATAAATTATTAGTATGGTTACCTAACCTCTTTATTGATATAAGGAGTTATTGATGCATTTTAAATGACTCGATACATGGAACATAACTTTAAAAAAATGAATATTTAGTCATGTCCTATTGCCACAACATTTTCAAATCTTATGGCTAGCTAATTCAGGCAAGGTGTACAACACGTGTTCATATGCCTAGAATGCAATGGAATATTTGGCCAATGACACATTATTTTACCACAATGTGTGGGATCATAAGAGGGAGGAAAGGTGGGCATTAAATTGTCAACAAGAGAAAATAAGATAGAGCATCACACTACCGAATTGTAGGGACCCACATTGGGGAGGGTCAAGGGATTGGGATAATCTCTTATGCACTATTCCTTATATTGTGTCACCTCTCCCAATCCTTCAAGCCTATCCTTAAATTCACTTGCTATATTAGGATTTTAGAAACTTATGAGTTGGTTAAGTTCATCTTTGTCAATTATACATGTAGGAAAGGTTTTTTTCAATGATCTTTATTGATTTTCTAATGTGGTAGTTATGATTATTTTCTAGAGATAAAGTTATATGAATTTTCATCTACTAATAGATATTAATGAAACTTATCTAGGGCTTAACACTCAATCGAATAAAAATATCTCTTTAGAAAAGACAAATATTTATTTGTAGATAATGAACTACAAATATTTATGTAAATCATTTTCTTTTTTCACTTATATTTCCAAAAGAGGATGCTTTCACCATGATGATGGACCTTTTCCATCATTGAGTTTTTTAGAATTGTAAACATCATTGTGTTCGTAAACATTATAATGTGATATATGCTTGATTGCATTCTAAATCACGGGAGCAAATGTGAAGTCATGAGATGATCCATATCTTATAAAATGTCAATAGAAAAGAAATGGAAAAAAATCTAAATAGTATATATAGAATATGTTAAAACTACTTAACCATAGAATAAATAAAGTGCATATACATATTTTTCAAGAGTTTGGAAAAATCAATTAACTATGTCATTAACATTAGAAATTCAAAGGCCAATGTTTACAATACATGTATTTCTATTATACAAATAAAAGATAAAAGTAAAATCGTATATAATAAGAAATTAAAATAAAATGATATTTAAATGTCTCTAATAAAATACTAAAATAAAATTATATATAAATATCTATAATAAAAAATAAAATAAAATGATATAAATATATATTTGTATATGAATATTTTTAAAATTGAATAATTTTAAATAACAGAAAGTTATTATTAATATTTTAATTTTATCATATAAGTAAATTTGATCATTCAGTCTCTACAAAATCATCTGAATTAATGATCAATATAGTGTGTTAAAATGTGGCCAAAAAATCATAAATATTTGATAACAAAAAGGTGAGTACATATATGATCATATACTCTAAACAACAAAATATTATTGAAATCCTAAGAAAGATATTGAAGGAAACCATTGAAAAGAGAAAGGTAGGGCCGAATTTGATAGAGGATCCAAAAAGGAACCTCTAATTGTTTGATATGGTGATATTTTACACTTTCCAAACATTTTTTAAAACAATGACTGGTTAGGGATCTAATAATCTAGCAAATTCAGAACCCCTAATTGTTTGATATGATGATATTTTACACGTGACAAACATTTTTAAAACAATGATTGGTTCCGGATCAAATAATCTAACAAATTTATTTGTTTAAGGTTAACGTTAAAAAATATATTGGTGGTAAGAATGTGATGATTGTTCTCTATAGATATTTAGTGACTCTTTTAACATTTAAATGAATAAACAAGGTATCTATGATGAAAAATATCCATTTACAACTTTTGTTTAATGAGATAATTTCATAAGCGAATCAACAGTGAAAATCATCAAATTTACAACCTTTGTTAAAAGTTGATGAGATAATTTCATAAGAAAATACCATAGATAGTTTATATATTTCCAATTCCTTTAAAGAGATAAATCAAGAAATAGATGTTGTATATACAGAGACACTAATCTTTCTAGAAAAGAAAAGGATAGTGTGGTACTAAAATTTCATCTTCTTTATTTCTATATTTTCATCCCCATTTTTCATGTTTTCTAAATATCATATATTCATCTTGGTATATTATATTTGGAATTCTTTTTTTTTATTGCATGGTGGTGTTAGTCTATTCATCTTGATATATTATAATTGGAATTCTTTTGTTTTATTAGATGATGGTGTTAGCCAAATCAAGTTTTGATGTTTTTTTTAATCAACGACTAAAGTTAATTTGGGATTATTTGTGGAAATATGTTTTTTTTTATATATTATAATTGGAATTCTTTTGTTTTATTGCATGATGGTGTTCATAAAATCAAGTTTTGATGTTGCACTTTAATCTATGACTAAGATTAATTTGGGATTATTTGTGGAAATATAGTCTTTTTTAATATGTATATTGCACATGGCTAAATTTCCTAATTTGATAAGTAAATTTAGCTAGATCTTAGATTTTTGTGTTTTGATGTTAAATATTATATATATATATATATATATATATATATATATATATATATATATATATATATATTAGGTAGCTTTTTCTATTTTCATTAATATAAAAGTAAGTTACATCTACATAATAGATAGTTATGTGTCTTCAGTTTCTTTTCAGTGAAACCAAGTTTGTTGGCGACCTAATAGTGTGATATGCCATACAGTAGAAAAAAATAATAAGTTTGTCTAACCACGCTAGATAAGTCTGAATGTCTTTGCCTTGACTGAATAGTACATGCCTAAAAATAAAATTATCACTATTTTGAAAATTAAAAGCTTCCTGCATACAAAAAAAAGAGGAAACTGAAAAACCAGTTAGTGCACTACTCTCCTCCCTTGGTAGACGTAGACTCCATCAGAGTTGGGTCCTTAACATTGGAGCGTGGTAACTCTATCTGCAAGAGAATTCAAGGGACGTTTTCTTCTATTCATTGAAGGCAACCATCCTCTTTTTTCATTTGAAACTGGAGCTTCTAAAATTCCTGTTTATAGTTGGGAAAGTCCTCCACCGTTGCAACCATGCCCACAGAGACCTGCTCCAAAGCCTTTTCCAAGGTGCTCATCATGGACCAATACAAGAACAAGGTCTGTTTGACCTCAGTGATGCAGCCACGGGTGTGGCCTAGATCCGGCACGATAGCCTCTCAATTCTCCACCTCAATTTCCATCGAGTGAGCCTCACGTTTCAAGTTTGCTTCCCATTACTAGACTAGCTACTAGATTTCCTCACTCGCGCCTTCATGATAATTTGTAACCGCATCATTGATGATGCTTGAAACTGGTTTACAATCCATTGATTTTCTCCCAGAGGAGCTCAGCTACCCTATTGTCACGGTCCTCCTGGTTCTTCTACCTAAACCCCTCAGGGCTAGGCTTCAAGCTTTTGCAGTCATTGTTCGAGCCATTGTCACGTGCTTATATTGTTTAGTAGAGGAAATGGTAAGTCAAATTTCTTGTACATATTGTAGCCCAAGCCCAAAAGCTTTTAACGTCCAAGTGCCACTACCGCCCTGCACACCTACCAAGGGAGAAGCATGAAACCCTAATTTCCATTAAAGATCCTAAGGGACTTCCTCCCTTTTCTTCCATTAAATACCTTCCTTACTGACCGACCCAAAAATAGATACAACTGCCACAACCTAGAGCCTGTTAGCATAACAGTCAGACAAAGGTATGGAGAAACACTAGAGCTTATACCATAAGAACAAACCTAGTGCCTGAACCACCGCAGAGCCATATATATACACACAAGAAGGCTCCCAAAGGGACAGATGCCATGGAGAAATTTGGCTCGAGAACAAACAATTCAGCTCAAGGACAAACATAAAAGAAGCCTCGACCCATCCCCAAAAAATTCCCAAAGACAAAACCGAGGAGAAAAACTGTAAACTACCCATCCCCAAGTCCATGCAATGTCGAGCTGAGCCAACAAGAAGTCCCAGGGGTTGATCATATAGAAAGAAACCCCATATAATCCCATCCTGGATAAAATAATCCCAAACGGAATAGACATAGAGACCATGCCGGTCAGATGGACCTGTTGCAACAAGCAAATGCACGCATGTAGACACATTCCTAAATCCATTTAGCAGATAAGTTGTGGCATGGAGGAGTGAAAGGAATGGCGAATCACATAGAAGTTTACCCTCGCACAAAGAAGTCTAGCCTGCCACATTGCCTGAATTTGCGTCGTTCCATAGAGCTCAACACCACCCTTCTGCACTCATCTATTAGTAATAGGATGCTTACCAACTTCTCTCTCGGAGTGTCTAACCAAATTGCAGAACCAAAACTCAATACCACTAGGAATTTTTGCTAGAGTATTAACACCATGCATGCGCGAGGCCACCACACCAAATGCCTCAAGCATGTGGAGGATAGTGGGTTTGTACCCAAGGTTGTCTTCATTAATTTGTCATAATTAAAATGGCGTCCAACTGACACTGCGATAAAAAATAATTTAAAAACATATATATTTTAAATTATTTTAATAATTTATTAAATATAATTTTAATTCAAAAATATATAAAATTATAATCTATTCCAAAAGTATAAAAAAATTACTCTAATAATACAAAGAGATATTTAAATTTAATTTCTCAAGAATCTAATAATACAAATAGATATTTAAAATTAATTTCTCTATATTAAATAAATGCTTTTAGATAATGAAATCCTCGAAACAATTAACCTCTCATTTCTAAATATGAACATAATAATTCAAATTTATTCATAATCATAATTCATGGCCTAAAATAATATATAATAAAAAAATTAACATTCAACAAATTAAATAATTTAAAAAATTAACATTCAACCAATTAAATAATTTATGTGATAATTATCTTATTAGGCCCTACCGCAGGCATGGCAGGGACTATAGCAATTGAAAAATGTGGGTTAACATTAGTCCTAGCTGGTAACTGCCATGGATAACCTAACTTTATCCAAAGTATTTAAAGATCACCATGTAGTTTTATAAGGAAATATATTTCATCATCTTATTTGGCCTCTTCCCTAGGTGGGGAGGCTATAAGAGACTAAAATCATATCTTATATTAGTATGTTCCTTTCACATTTTTGAGAATTTTTTTAGAGAGGTAAACTAATTATAGCATTAGTTTAAAGCATTAAATGTTATGAATATCGACCACTACATGTAACTATATTATCATATTATCCACCACTGAACAACCACTGCATGTACGCACCACCTGCATGTACACCACCACTACATGTACGCCTGCCACCGCTTCGTTTACATGTGAACAGGTGGCATATAGGTGTCACAAATTTGAAAGTTGACAGCACTATGTCATACACTATGTCATGCACTTCCACTTGAGCCCTCTTTCACACCGAGAGCTCTTTATCACACCAAAAGAAAACAAGATCTTTTGAGAAAAACTAGGTAGATGGTTAACAAGTGGGATAGGAAACTAGGCAGATAGTTAGCAAGTAGGATAGCAGGAAGGCAGAAACCAAGCAAACAGTTAGCGCATAACAAGAAGGCAGAAACCAAGCAAACGGTTAGTTCATGATAGGAAGGCAACAACCAGGTAGATTGTTAGCAAGTATCATAGCAAGAAGCCAGAAACTAGGCAAACGGTTAGCACATAATAGGAAGGCAGAAACCAGGAAAATGGTTAGGAAGAAGATTAAAAAAATTGCACCTATGTGTATCGCATGCCTATGTGTATAGCATGCCTATATTGCAGAAGACCTGTGTGTATAACATGCCTATATTGCAGAACACTCATGCTCTGTCACTTTTCTGCTTTTGAGCCTTTGTGTTGTTAATGCATTAAGGTCAATTAGATCTGAAGCTATACTGAAACTAGACAGGATGTTACAGACTTGACTTTTTCTGGTCCTAAATCAATTGGATCTGTTGAACCCTACCACGGATTATTATAGCACTTCCTCCCACTAGCAATCAATATTGTAGTGCTTCCTCCCGCGAATAGGAGAAATCATAAAGTGATCTGAGCATGGTGGCTACTGGCTCTGCTACTCTCACTTGGTCAATAGAATAAGAAACAATTGCTATCGAATAATGGTGGTCACACTGCTAGCTAATATAAAGGCCTTCTAATTTGTGGCTTGTCACTTAAAACACATATTTCATTAAATTTAGAATTGAACAGTGAATCTAGAATTTCAAAATAACCAAAAATCTCAACTCTAGTGATGTCTTTGTAATAAAAAATTCCCAATTTTAATGAAATATGTGTTTTAATATTCTGCTTCAACTGCTAGGTTGGCTTGAGCTTAATCTTTCCATTCATCAGGCTGAATCCTCGGAAGAGAAAGCCACCCACCAAGGAGTTGCTACAAAAAATCAACACTGAACCAGAGCATCAGTAGTAAAGAGGAAATCACTGATTTCTTGAACGGGGGAGCTAACCTTATATTTTCATATGATGACTTACCGTCCAACAACATTCTTTGCAACTAATGAATGGATGAATCTGATGATTGGACACAAGAAATGATTGCACTAAAGGTAAAAAAAAAGGGTAATATTCTTCCCCAACAAAATATACTAGTTCTTTAGGGGGCACTAGTTTGATTTTTGCTCCAGTCAAAGATCTAGCACAACACAAGTAGATTCACCACCTAACCTCACATCTCTTCCTATCCCAACAGTTGATTCAATTGTTTAAACTAGTGATTTTGTATATTATTAAGACCCAGTACCAGTAACAGGAGTACATCCTAGTCCTATATCCATTTATAGAATAGATCCAGAGCGAAGGTAAGCCCTTGTACAAGTTTCATATCCTTGAGGAGGAGTAGATGTAGTATATACTGTTGGAGACCCACCAGCAAAAGGTGATCCACCAGCATAAGTCGATCCAACACCAACGTTAGTAGATTTAGTAGTAGAGATAGCATGAGCTTAAGTCCCTGCCATACAGAGAGCTTAAGTAGAATAGGCAAAGGTAGTAGTAGATCCAGATGTTCTAGATCCCCCAGGAGTAGATGCATTGGACCTAGCACAACCACTAACAAAGGCATATATATCTATGACATCTCAAGCAGTAGTATAAGTAGAGCCAGAATCAGGAGCAAAGACAATAGCACGATAAGTTCCAAATCTAGTAATAGATCCAGCTGCAGTACTAGCTCCATTTCCAACACTAGCAACAGAGTAGTACTCCAGTTCCAACGCCAGCAATAGAGGCATAGAAAAGAGAAGAGGAAACAACACGAGTGGTGAAAGCAGCAAAGGCATGGGGATTTTTTTTTTATTATTCAGTGGAATGAACACCTTATGCACCCTCACACTACTCCTTTGGTGTGTCGATGTGTCCAACTAGAGAGAAACCCGCGAATCAGTTCATGTGACACTTGCGATGCATGCATGGTCAGCATCTCCACCATCTAATTTTAATTTATTTATTATTATGTTTTTAATTATAACTTTCCCATTCATTGTATCTATTCTAATGTATTCAAATGTAATTTAGCTGCAGAGTAATATTTCAATCTCAATCAAGTGGTGGATAAACACAGCGATCAATCAGGGATCTAACCTAGGAGTGTCGAACACCTTTTGCTTTTGAATTGTGGAGTCCAAAGAGAATAAGCCTCTGATTTCAGAGGATTTCAATAGAGCTATGGTTGATCTGATATGAGGATCAATTTTCTCAGTAGCTTCATTTGTTGATTCCTCTTCGTGATTCAATGTGCTTTAAATGCTGTAAAATTTCATGGTTCTGAAGAATACTTGTAGGGATCCATTTCAGGAATATGTGCCTTTGGATTAGGTGCTTGAACAACCATGATGTCATTGTTCAAGAGAAGGTCTTACATCTCAGGAAAGAACGCTTCGTTTGCAAATTTTTGGTTTCAACAAATTAGAGGAGAAACCTTAAGTGTCCCATACTTTCTATGAGATCCATTGCCATGGAAAATGTCAACTTTTACTTTCTCAAATGCATAACATTATAGTCTTTAACTACTAGAAAATGAAACCAATGAACCCAGTGTCCAAAAAACGGAACTGTCTATGTTATGTATAGTGTGACATGTCTTTTAGCATCCACAGTTTGACTATTTACTACCGCTAGTATGTGTTTTAGTTCATAATGATGATGCAATAAAAAATAAGTCATTAATCAATCAAATCATGTTGTGTTGTTTATCATACAGCTCACTTCACATGTTCTCATACATTTTTTCTCACAAACTCGTTGTAACTAGTTGCAATACACTTATTTTTTTCCATAAATTGTTCTAAGGAATGAAAATATTGGAACTCACCAGAAAACATGGAATCTAATATGAAAATTTCCCTTTTAAACAATGTCAAAAACAATTTTTTGACCTAACATCCCATAGAGGCAGTTGTTTGCTTTACACTATTTAAGTAAAATTAGGAGTATAAGAGTTGCTCGAGTGAAATCCCTTGATAGAAAAATAAAGGAGAAATTACAAAGTGCAAGACTATTAAACTGGATTAGGTGTATGAAGGCTCTCATCCATTTTTATATATTTCCAAGAAAATGCATTCACTGTTACCCAAGGATCCTCAGGGCTAAAAAATCTATTACATTTTCCGTTAGTTTCTCAGAAATTAAAAAAATAATTCCTATTTTATCTCAACGCCCTATGTCTGGATTATAGTGGTCAAAATAAACATTTTGGCATATAGAATCTCAAATTTATAATTCTCAACAAAACATTTTATATTTTCACATCGTCATTAAGTTTATCATTTTTATTATTATTTTCAAATTTTGAGCTGCAGGCTCAGGTTCAGGGTCTCATATATATTGGTGACCCATCTGTAGTTCTACAATTTATATAATTGTTTCCCAGTTTTTTCTTTATATTTATATTGTTTCCCCAATCAATCAGCAATTTTGGATGCCCCAGAATTTTCACTCTTCCATCCATCGTAATGTCCTTATCTTACTTGGAAACTTAAAGAGATATTTTCATTTGTACATATTTTAATAGGTCTCGTAGTGTATTTGTGGGTATTGTTCTCACATGTGGCCTTTTGACAACATCACTCAATTCTTGGATTAATAATTTTAAATTTATGTTTTCACTATCAAGGAATGAAAATGAAGGAGAATTGATCGAAATGTCAAAATAGAACATTCTTCCCAGCAGAGGTATTCTATTTTGAATAATAATATGCCAAAGTTGTTTACCACCTATCTATCAGCACTCATGGCTCTTTTTCTTGCTAATAGAGAAATAATATTGGACAAGTTTGTGCAAACCTTTCTTACATTCTGGTCAGTTCACTTGTTTAATCTTGTTAATTTGGAGGAATCAATTAATAGCAATCATTTGTCTATTGTTTATAAACTCAACAATTAGCTTCGTAGAAGAGAACAATGCAGGTAACACTGAAGCTGATTTCATGGTGCGTTTAGCTGCTAAAACAAAGGTCTGGATTCTCCTCTTTAACAAACAAAGTTAGCCACAACAACAAAGATTGAAAGCTATAAAATGTAGCTTATTCATTGTCAGGACAACCGTAATTAGTGCAATTTTTTTTATATAGGTTCTCAGAAAAAAGAATTGGAAAGAACAAGATGCAACAATTTTGATTCCACGGGATGTTATTAGTTTTAAACTATGATATATTGTTCTTGCATATGCTAGTTTCAGTGATCCTTTAAAAATTGACTAGGTATGAGCACGCGTACCACTTATCGTGGTTAAACAAGCATTATATGTCATCTCAATTAAAGCACCATTTCGTCTTTTCAGAGTGTAATATATCCATGTAGGGATACAAGCCCCTGTTTTGATAGAGTCGAGTTTCTTTTTCTCTCGTTTCTTAGAAATATTGTTTTTTCCTAAAATTGTGTTTCTTGTGTTTTTCATACAGTCACCCTTGACTGGTGAACCTCTTCCTATTACAAAGAAGCCTCAAGACGAAGTCTTCTCCGGTTCAACATGTAAGCAAAGGGAGTTTTCATTGCTACTATTGTTCATATATTCTTTGGTAAAGATGCCCATCTTGTTGATTTGACATAAGTTATTGGGCATTTCCAGAAGGTAAGGAGATCATTGACCTGAAAATCAAAGTGTCAAATTGGTGGGTTCTGAGTCATGTAGATGTGCTAAATTTAATGAAATATCATACATTCAATTCTATATTTTACTGACTTAAGCCAAAGCACTTTAAGTCTGATTTTGTTATGGAAAAAATAGTCAACTTGTTGGATTCAAGGTTTCCTGACATTTTGAAGTAAGTCAAGTCAGAAATGCCTTCAACCATAGCTACCTTCATGAAATGTCTATACCTTACATAATGGATAGACCAATTTTGCTTGTGAGACATACAAAGAAAGAACTGGAAAAATCCTCGTGATCAAATCCGGAAAATACTTCTCTGCAATCATTCACGGGAGTACAAAGTTAGTGATTGCAATCATTTAAAGGAGTACAAAATTAGTGATTGCAGGCTATTTAGAGAAGTAGCCTTCCAATCTATACCTTTTCTTATGTTGGTCGGTCAACAATGATCTAGATCTGGCTTTGGCTAAATACCTCTATCGTTTATTATATCGTTGGGCTTTCCGACACTCAGGGCTCTCCCAACAAAAGGCATGGTTGGGCTTTCCAACACTTAGGGCTCCCCAACAAAAGGTGGGGACTAGCTGCAATGTAGCCTCCCTTGTTAATATTAATAATTAAATAAAATTTCATTGTTTGGGAATTTTATTTAAATTATCATTAACCAGTATGATTCTTTTAGAAAGAGTGAGACAAAATTCTACTTTATCTTCTGTAATATCAAGTTTTTAAATTCAAAACTTAAAATAAAGTTAAAAATTAAAATAATAATTTTAATATGATAAATGCTATTTATTTTATTTGATAAATAGAAATAACTATCCTAATTATTTATGAGAAAAATAAAATAATAAAATTAAAAAGTAATAGATATGGATGAATATTTTTTTATTATCTATAACCAATAATAAAAATTTAAACTTTATATATTTTCGTGAGATTTATATATGGAGAAATACTTTATTTTTATATTAATTTTTTATTAATGGTGAATTGTTCTTGAATATATTGTTGAAGCTCTTGAGTATGTTGCTGGTGAGAGGTATGTTGTGTTGTGAATGCCTATTTAGATGTTGCGATGTATTGCTTATATATATCGTAATGTTAAAGGTTATTTTGTTGAAGAGTTATGATGCAAAGATATGATGAAAAAGTACACATGTTTAGATAAAGATTTCATGCTCACATCGTATAATTCATATTTTCTTAGTTCAATTCCTGTTCATACGTTCAATGGGAGTGTGCTCGATTTATTTTGAGTGATTCAATGAGTAACTTTTGTCATTAATGTCGGTGAGTATGTATTGTTAAGTAATATATATTGATATTGTGAGTATGTGATTTTTCTTAAAAATTGTGTTATTGGAATGTGTGGACAAGTGTTGACAGGCGAGAAGATGATCGAGTGTATAAAAATGTTTTGATGTTCTCCGAATGTATTTATATTAATTGGGAGAATTCGTAATATTGGTTTATCCATGCTTTAGGAAATCGTTATATTTGGTTGATGTAAATATCCTAATATTATTAGGACGATTATTTTATTTTAATTTTTAAAATTTGAAAGATTTCCAAAGTTGAAAGTATTTGGAAATGAATATGTAGTATGCAAAGAAGCAAAATCTTCCCTATATATTCTCGTATGGAATATAAATAGTCGACAAGTTTTAATTATTAAAGATGACTTTTTGAAAGGTATTAGTTAGCTAGTTAGAGAGTGTGAGAGAGATGAGATATTTTTTGTGAGTTACCTCACACAAAGAGAAAGAAGAAGCAAAGATGATGTGAAGTATATTTGAAGAGAAGGAAAAGACTAGTGATGGAGGTATGCAAAGTTAAAAAGATAGTATGTAGATTTTTTATGTATGAGGGATTTTTTTTCTCCTTTTAGGTAGTAGCTTGAAAATCAACAACTTGAAGCTTATAAGTGGAAGTAGGAGCTTCTAGCTAGGTTGTAGCTTGCAAAAGTAAATTGATGAAGGAGCCTCCTATAGGTAGAATCCCATAGAAAATAAATGTAAGAGTGAGTAGGAGATTCCTAAGAAGTTGTAGCTTGCAAGATAGTAGAGAGGGTTGAGCCTCTAAAAGTTGATGTAATAGAGAAAGTAGGAGATTTCTCTTCCATCGCAACAACAAAAAATTTGGAGTTTTCTCCCTTTATTGGTTTCCACTTATATTTTTTGTCCATAAGTGATTTCTTTTATTCGTGTTTCTTATGTTGTGATTTAGATGTTGTTTAAATGCTAAATCTACTATCTATGAAGTACTACTTCTCATCTAAAAATTCAGATAAATCGTGAAAAGAAAGTAAACATAAAATTTCATGTTTATAAATACACTATAATAATTCACACCCCCTCCCCCACCTCTTAGTATAGTTGTGTTTCCAATAATTGGTAACAAAGATGGTTCCTTTTGTATCAATTCAACAACTAGAAGGTAGAACTTGTCGAATAATGGATTATTGAACTATACTTTTGATCATTACTTCAAACTTTCAGGAGTGGAGAGAAAAGGTAAAGTATGAAATCATAAGCTATGGACCTAGTTTATGGAAGCCAACATGTGATGGATATATTAAGTATTCTCCCTAAATGCAAGGAAAAACATAGAATTCCTAAGCTAAACTTACAATTTACAACAATCTTCACAATTCGGATCTTGAGATAGTAATCGATCTCAAATTTGTAAAAGAAAATTGAAATATGATATAGGTCATGCAAGAAGGGGAAACAAGTAGTAGTAGTTTAGAAAAAAGAAAGAAGAAGAAGAAGAAAAATAAGAAAAGGGATTATAAAAAAGAAATTGTTTAGTCGAATGAGACTTGTTTTGCTAGTGTGAAAGTACATGATTGTCTTATCAAGAAGTTAGTTGAAAAAAGAGGAAAGATTAACTCAACCTTGGCTAAAATAGTAATACTTAGAATAGAAAAACAAATTTCAAATGAAATAACTACAAATATGTGATGAGAGATATCATGAGTACAAAGAATAAATCATTAGCTTGAAGACACAGTTATAAGAGGCTAGAAAAATTGAAGGGGTGATGACCAGTTAGCTGAAGGAAAGAGAGGAATAGTGTGAAATATTAGAAGCACTAGTTCTTTTAGTAAGAGATGAGTTATAAGAAAAGAGTTTCCTATATGGAAACTTATAAGAGGGGGTTTTCTCCATGAAAAGGAAGTCAGGAAAGAGAAGTATCTCAAAGGCAACCACAAAAGTTAATAAAGAAACTCTAAGAAGTCTTGTAATAGAAGGTGTCAACATCGTGATTAGTAAGGAAACAAACATAAACTAGTCACAAAATAAAAAATAGAGGAATGAGACAAAGAATGTGTCTTTTGAAAAAATGCAATCTGTTGGTAGAGATGAGTTTAGGAGACCCTCTGCTCCTTTGAAAGGTTTCAAGTGTTTTTCTTTTCATAACATGGGCATGTTGTAGTTACTATCACAGCATTCAAACCAAATATTATCAGTAGAATATGAAACATACAAGGAAGTCCCCTCGAGAAACAAACCAAAGGATATCATTCCCTAGAAGAAGACTATCAAACATTAGGTACAAAAACTCTTTCTATGGCTATTTTTGTGTCATGTAATGCTTTTAGGTAGAAAGTTGTTGATTAAAAATCCCATACAAATAAAAATAGGCATGCTTACTTGAATAAAAAAACAAGGAGACATAAGTATTTTCCTCCATTTCTTGTTCACCCAAGATATTATGAATGTGACAACCTTCACGACAAGGCCAAATATTGAAAGCTTCCTGGTACCTTAAAGGAATCTAGACAAAATATGGAGGTCACACAATGTATACCAAATAATAAGGTAGAAGGAAATGCACATAGAAAATCCTATCCCACAAATGTATAGAAAAGGAAGAAAGAGAAACATGTGACTTCGATGAAAAATTGAAGCCAAAATGGCCCTATGGGGGACTAAAGGAAATGAAAGAAACCATTAGAAAATAAGAACATGGTCAATGTTACAACAACAATCATGAAATGTGAAGTATCTTAAGGGGAGACCAACCCCAAGAATGTTTTTGAAACAAGAAAGTAGATATGTGGAGACAAAACTTGCAAATGTGGTTTATCAAAGATGCTCTAACTCTGGTCAGTAGAATAAATTAAGAGAGGTTACTTTCTTTTTTTGATTTTAAAAAATGTTGAAGCAAGACTTTGTTGGTAGTTAATCTAATGATATAAGACTTGCATCTCTTTTAGATGAAATCTATATGTTGGCCATTTTCCAATGAGTGCATACTAACATGAGGAGCATGAAGTAAACAAAACTAAATTTTTAAATTTTTGCATTCATAAATAAGCCATTGGTGGTTTAAATAAAGGATCAAGCATTGATTTACAAAAAACACATGTCAAATTCTAAATTAAATGATTGCAAAAATGATTTAATTATTTTTTATTAGGAAGAGGCCTAGTAAAGTCATCAACTATTTACTTGTAACCATATCATAGAAAAGATTATCGACATTCATGTCTAGTAACATGGTGCATTTAACATGAATTGTCACACAAATGGAAGCTAGAAACTAAAATTTATATGTTTAAAGGGAGAATTGAATAAATGGTAGTGAGGATTCATTATTCATCTATTCACAAACACATGGGGGAGTGAAAACATCATAAGGATAACATAATTTAACTTCTAGAAATAATTCATCCTTGAAGCATACCAAAGTAGCATTAGTCCTAGAAAGAAGACATGAGAAGAAAACTTGAGCATCAGGCATTTGAACACAGTGAGTAATGTCGATGTTTCAATGATTAATAACGTTTACAATATGCATGAGGAATTTGCATCTTGAATGGGACATTTTGCAAATCTTGTTTGAGCCTGCAAACCTAGCTCTTGAAGTTTCCCTCATTACTACAAACAAGAGAAACCCATTGTTCATACATTCCTCTTAGAGTTGGAAAATTCTTGAGAACATGAACAAGCCTACTATGCCTCCATTACAAAACAAATACATGACTTATCACACAATTCCCAAGCAAAATAAAGGTATCCAACACTCGATCTTCACTATTGTTGTAGAAAAATACAAACTAGACTATGATTGCATGATGAAAACACAACAAAGCAAGAGATATGGAATTTCAAATATCATTCTTGTGCACCATGGAGAAATGATGTGAAATTCCTCTGGTATATTCTATTGGAGTTAGATATAATTCTAGAATGTAAACACATACATAATGAGATAGATTAGTTGGATAGAATGTGCCATTATTGTTGGGAAAGCATAGATAATGAAGGATTAGACACCCTAACATCAATGGGATATTATGTAGGAAAGAAGAAGGAAGAGGAATGAAATGATACTTCAAGGGTTTTGAACCTATAATCTTCAAATTCAAAGAAGGACATCTCTGATGTCCTAAAAAATGGGCATATGATCCAATCTATTCGATGTTAGAAGACAATCTAGAAAGCTTGACTTGATAGGGAGTGCATTTATGAGAAGCTACTTGATGGTGTGGCATCGAAATGCCCTAAATTTGATGTTTATCTTAGCTATGTGCCTATGGAGAAGGCTAGTTGGTATGGATGCTAGGATTATTCAATATTACAACAATGTTAGTTGTTAGATCACTCTTGTTGGACTAAGATTTTCATGGTGGATTTGAGTGTGACATTCTTAGATTGTGATAGGACAAAAAAAAGAAATAATGGTGTTGATAGATTCTCCAACAAAGGGACCAAAAGGGAAGCATTGTAAAATTAATGTTGAATTTAGCAAGGAGATATCAGTTAGCAA
The DNA here is from genome assembly GCA_031772625.1 of Pinus tabuliformis. Lineage (NCBI taxonomy): Eukaryota > Viridiplantae > Streptophyta > Pinopsida > Pinales > Pinaceae > Pinus > Pinus tabuliformis. The sequence continues at coordinate 731,659,037 of CM062811.1, read as the reverse complement.
AGAAATTTATGACATTTCATCGATACTGTATATAATTTTTATGCATCTAGAATTTTCATTCTTACTGGAAAGAGCCATTGTATAAGCGAGTTACGAGAATTGATCATTATTAACATTGTTTCATAGTCTCAAAGCCACCATTACACAATATAGAATAAAGGATAAATGTATGCTATTCCCTAAGTTGAAAGCAATGTGCCATATTGGAGTTGTTACAATAGAAAAAAATGTTACGTAGCCTAAATTTGGATAGATATCCACTATCAGGAATGCCACAACAAAAAAGATGTAGCATCATTATAATTACGATACATTTTCTCTAGCGCTGGCATCGTTATTGTTATGACACTAATGTTAGTTCAAATGTGGCATGAACGGGTGACTATGGTTGAGTATTAGTGTAAACTAAGGTGTTTCATGTGCTTTATAAGTTAGAAAAGTCAACAATTTGAGGCGTTCTGTAGTTTCATATTACCATAAGACAAAATATGTGGAAGTGTTATTGAAGCTTGAGAGTGCTAACGTAAAATTTTCATGTTATAATAGTGGAATGTTTAGCACTAACATGATGAACCAAACAATGCTATAATTGATGTACCAAAATGTTAAGCCCTAGTATTGCAACAAGAATTTTTCAAATCCCAAGGTTATCAACTTAAGTTATCAATCTGTTGTTCATACAAACTTACAAGGTGCTGGAAATATATGTGCAGTAAACAATGTGTCCTTTCATTGATCTGATGCAATGAAGTGAATATCACTAAGTCAAGCCTAAAAAATGGAAATGTTACCCTATTTTCAAGAAATATAAATATTTCCTACTCAAATGTAAATGCTAATCCTAATTGCAGAAATGTAAAGTCTATACTACTTACAAAAATGTAAACATTAAGCTATAAAAATGTAAATGTTGCATTGAAAGGAAACCTAGAATATGGCATGGAAATAACAATGCTTGAAATAGAAGGCATAACTTAAGAATAAATAAAGTAAACTAATATAGCCCGAATGAAGGAAAGAACATGTAATTAATCACTACATTCCAAAGAGTTTAGATCCATTGACAAATTTCATTAGATGTGTCAATAGAGAAAATAATTTTGTGCTCTCCAATTGTTCCTGCAGAATTTTACATATTCCTATAGTAGTGCTTTCCTGTCCTATAGAATCTGTAACTAAGCCTATATCTCTTTTGTAGCACGCTAGGGAACCTGTACTAGCATCTAGCTCAACCTTCAATGAAGTATTGGGCCTCTCTTGGTACAAATGATGTTGTAGCTCATCTCTTATTCCTTTATTTGTTTTTCGGCGGGCTTAGCACATTTGATGTGTTTTCCCACACCTACCACCTTTGTAACTTCCCATACCCATTGGCCTACTCCTTTTAATTATCATCCTCCTTTTCTTGTTATTTTCTAGGTTGCATGAGTGAGGGAGTTAGCTGCACTTAATGTTTCGAGGGTGGTTGAGATTGTTGGCCACCTTCAACCTACAAAACACTCTTTTATGCATTGAAAACAATTTTTTAACCATAATACGCTCAAGAGGATGGGTGAAGGATAATCCATACCTGTGCCTACATGGTGGTTGGTTGTAGATGTTTTGATACTTTGGTTCCATGGAAGATCTTGACATAGGTTAGTTTTTTTTGAGTATCTTCTGAGAGGTCATTGGTTTGTCTCCCTTGCTTCTCGCAATTTCAAAAATATAAGAATTTTTTATGTTTTCTCCTGGCTGAAACTTTGATGATGCAAGTCCTTCTGGATTTAGGTTCTCTTCTTTGGATCATATGTTTTTATTTGTTGTGTAATCAAATGCACTTTGGAGGTTGTATCTATGGTATTTTTCTTTAAGGATTTATTGCTTCAGAAATCGTTGTGTTTGATTTGCTACATACACGCTTCTTCTGGTCTAATGATGATCTTGTAACACCCTATAGGAGGTCTTATATCTACTTAATATCATGGTTTCGAATCCTCGAATGCTACATGGCAGCTGACTTCTAGATTTGGTGCTCTAGCTATGGTTTGGCAGGGGATGTGTAGACTGCTAGAGGATTGTGTCTCTTTGTGTAGTAGTCACATAGACCCTGCCAAGATCACAATTTCTTTTAGGTTTTTCCTCCAAAAATATTGATAATTCATGAGCAACTAGTTGATAGTGGTCAAAGGAAATTTTTGTGGTAGAAGGGATCGAAGAAGCGGTGAAAAGTGGTCTTTTCTATGGACAAAGGGGAAAATGAGAGTGGACAATAGGTCAAGTTGTGTGGAAAATGAATAATGAGGCTATGGTGGACCTCTCATATTTTTCTTAGATTAAAAAAAATAAGATCTGAACCCCTTTCTATGTCGATCTCAATCTTATAGAAATTCTCGTCAGTCTTGTAGCATTTTAGGATAATCCTGTAGGAGACTTGTTTTATCCATATCTTCCAAATGGTAGATTGGATTGACCTGAATTTTTTTTTATAATGTTTCCATAATCATTATGAATCTTCCCATAAAATATCTTGGTAAATGGATGCATGAATCTCAAGAAAAATTAAAAAATGGTTGTAGGTGGTGGTGACCATTTTCTCTAAAAATGTGCACTAGAATTTGGTGAAATTTCTTGAGCATGCTAAAGTAATCCATATGAATCTCCCAATGAAACAAATAATCCAATGGATTCATGGTTTCCATGATATGGTAAAACTAGTTTCTTCCTTGTGTATTTTGAGAGTCATGTAGCAAAACAAAACTTGCTCGTAACACTTCAGGAAAACAAGGAAAATGAGTGGGAAAGGCTTAGGAATGATGGGAAATGTCACAGAAAATGATGTGGGTGATGGATTTACATGGCCTTGGTCATGTTGGAGCATTCGAGTAATGCGGGATAAAGTCTACGTTTGACTTACATTGACTAGGATTTTGATCAATTTTTTCCTTTGCTGATAAATTGTTCTTGTTTCTTGTAGAGGTTGGAGAGAACCTACATTCATCAAAGAAATATATAAAGAGAAAATATTTTTTTCCTTTTTATACTTCTTTTTTTCTTTTTCTTAGGCCTATTAGCTATCATAATGAGGTTTTCAACTAGTAGGTCTGCCTAGCTGCTTTAAAGGATATTTTCACCTGGGATATTTTTTTTTCCACCCCATTGACTGCCTCAAGAAAGTTTTCAATTAGTGATCCAATCTCAGGCACTTCAAAAGAGGTTTTCACCTGATATTTTATTATTTTCCTATTACTTTTTCTTTTCCTATTTCTTATTATTTATTTCTATCCAACTCTACTTGAAGAAAACAAAATCTCTTTCAATTATAGAAATACTTCCAATGCACCCATGTGCATATCAACATGACACATAAAATCATGTGTAGGCATGAAATATATGCTTTGACATGTAGCTAAATGTGAGAGACCAACTTGTTTAATGATCTGAAGAATTTTTGAAGAAGAGTGTGTTGTTGCAACTTAGTGATTATCTGGAACCTAATTTCAATATAGTTGTGATTCCCTTGGTTCACTTGCATATTTGGATCACTTTATTTGTCCTTTTCTAACATGACATTCAAATGTTCTTCTTTTTTGTTGATTAGTCTTTTGAATGAATAAATAATCTGATGATAAACATAGAATGAATTCCTCATCTCGAGCTCCAATGTCAACTCTCCATTAAATTAGGTTCATGATTCCTTGGACTTCTCTGGATCTTCTTCTTTTGGGTGTCGTTCTTTAATGGCATTAGGAGAATCACATTTTTGAAATACTCTTCCTGAGCTAGGATGAATACCATTTATACCAAGAGGAGTTGTTTGGGAGAACTTCACCTCAGCATTGTAAGGGGGCTGAGCTACTTCATTGTTCACGTTTGGAAATGGTGGTACAGGTACTTGAGTGGGAGTCGATCTTTGAGATGGATGTTGTTGAGGTTATTTTTCTGGTGAAGGTTGATGGTAGAGATATCATGGTGTTGGGTATGGAGGATATTGAGGAAAGTATTGAGGATATTGTGGATTTCTTCCATAAGGTCCTTTCTAACCTTGTTGCAGAGATTGGTTTTGGAGTTAAGATGGTCAAGGTTGCCAAGGAAATGGTGTGCTCCAATTACTTTGAGATAGATGCGCATCAGTTTGACTAGGCTTCCATGGTCCTCTTAGAGCTACATAATAGAGTTGCTTTCGTGATTGACTTGCTCCATTGTCTTCTTGGTAAAATTCCTTCAACCTTGGTAATGATGGGAAATATTTAGTAGCATGTGATTCTGCATGGATAACAAAAATACCAACATCTTATTTTTTCTCATTTTGCATTCTTAAAATTTCTACTTGTGCACTTATATTTCTAAGAATTTATGTTATAAATTTATCGAAAAAATTGTGAAGTTTAACTTGAATTACCAATCTTGATGTTGATTTACTTACTACTACCCTTCCTCTTGATATGCACTTGCATATTTCACACATTTCATCAAATCATAATTGGTATATGTCACCTCTACTCATGCAAACAAGGAGATCAATCCACTCATCCCTAATTATTCTAAGTAAGAGGGTTTAGTGTGTGAGATCCTAAATGATGTAAATTTTCCCTCTTAATATTATACATAAATATGTATATTAGAACCTCAAGGCTCTCATCTTCTTTTTTATTCATTCTAAGGATTTATTGTTTAAGATCATGGTCTTTATATTTTTCTAGAAATATATTTTTCATATCATTCCATAATCATATTAAATTAGACCGTAAACTCATGAACCATTTAAGAGCTTTTTCCTTCACTATTGCTGGAAATAATCTCAAGTTTTGAGTGTTTAACAAGTAACCATAAGATCTACAAAGTATTTTAAATTCAAAGGTAAAGGTTTTTGTATCCTCTGACCTCATACCATAGAAGTTGGGAAGTAAATATGGAGGGATGTTCCTCATATGGACACTAATATCAATGTATTGAATGGGAAATCCAAGAGGATCTTCCTCATAATCATCATCTCCATTCATTTCTTCTACCCTCTCTATCACCTATTCTTATTTTATTTACAACAGTGGATGGTAATGATGCTCTTACTACACCGTGTGATGAAATGAGGTGGGGTGGGTTGGTGTTGGAGAAGTATTTTTTCTATTTCCTACAAAACTGAAATGAGAGTGCTACAGGACTACTATAAGACTACTACTCCTTGAGATAACTTGGTGAATGCCCATGAGATGGGAAATTTTTTGTTATTAAGTAGAATGGGAATATTTTTTTTATTGATTAGGATGTCCTAGGACTCTGTTCCAAGTGGGATCACTCAAAAATACCCTTGTTAACATGTGCGAAAAACTAGACAAAAAAATTATCACTCTAAGAACTGAAAATTCAAGAATTAGTGAGCTAGTTAACCTACCACATGCCTAACCTAAGAAAGTGAAAATGATATGGGGTGGATTTTGTTATTAAATTGAATGTTTTTGTGACCCAATACAAGTCTAATAAACTCAAATGAAGCTCTTAACATGTTCTAGAAAATAGAAAAAAATTACTACCATTTTGCTACAAGGGACTTCCTGAAATTCTATATTTGTTAACTAGTAAAGGCATCCAAGTAGCTCAATGATGAATACCATTTTTCAAATATGTTATAATAATGTATAATTCTTGTGACTTTTTAAATAGCCTACAAAACAACTCACTTCAATCATTTAACCAATATAACCTACAACAAAAGAACTATGAAGAACAAACCCAGAAATAGGAGATGCAAGGGAAAGCAGTCAAAGAAGATAAAAAAATTGTACAAGAGGGCTTTGAGGTTCTTGGGATGGCCAATCCCAAAGATACTCAAAGTCCTATAAAAGAAATCAAGCATTAGAATCTAAAAATGGCACCAAACTTCATTATTTGAAACAATCAAAGTACATCCCTACTAGAAATGAAAGTGGAGCTACTAAATAATAAGTTTTATCCACAAGAAGACTAATAAATACAAGCCCCAGAGGAAAATTTGAATTCGTACTTATAAAAATAGATGGGGAAGCATCATCCATGAAATGAGACAACTTTACCCTCCAAAATCCCTCAAAAAGTGGATCTCATTCCCAACACTAGGAATCTTCATTAAATGATAGGGAACACATTCCTAGATTTTATTAATTAGTGGAATTGCTGAATTTGTCAATAATCTCATGATATTTTGTTCATTTATTATTCAATCTTGGTCCACCCTGTAATATGGAGCAAGTCCCTATAGTATCTCATTCAAAATTTACTCAATATTCTGCAAAAATAGATAATATTAGGAAAAAATATGAAATTATGTCCAAACCTTCCTAATGAACATATTGAAGCTAAAAATGCCATCTAGTTAAAACACAAAGGTTTAATGTGTTGAAGGAGATAATTAGATTTAGTTGATGTTAACCTTTTAATATTATTTGGAGGTGCATTTTGTTTTAATATTCAAAAGTTAAAATAATTTGGAAATGAAGATGTGAAATGCAAAGAGGAAAGTTTTTCACATCATATTCTTATATGCAGTAATAACAATCAACAATTTGTGTTTATAAAAGATGTATTTTTGGGAGGTCGAGTTAAATTGTTAAAGAGTGTGATTTTCACCTCATATTCCTATATGGAATAATAGCAATCAACAATATATGTTTATAAAAGATGTATTTTTTGGAGGTATTGTAATTGGTGAAAGAGTGTGATTTCCACTTCATATTCCTATATGGAATAATAACAGTCAATAATTTGTGTTTATAAAAGATGTATTTTTGTGATGTAGAGTTAATTGGTTAGAGAGTGTGAGACATGAAATAATCATTGAGAGTTTCCTTGCACAAAGAGAAACAAGAAGAGGAGATTATGTGAAGTAAATTTGAAGAGAAGTTAGAGACAAGAGATGGAGGCATGTAGAGTTAAAGAGTATGGAAGCCAACATGTTGAAATTTTTATGTATTAGTGGATTGCTGTCTCCTTTTAAGTGGTAGCTTGAAAAGGAACAGGTTCAAGCCTGTAAGTGAAAGTAGGAACTTCCAAGCAAGTTGTAGCTTTGAGAAGAAAAAGGATATAGGAGCCTCTTATAGATAGAAAGTTCCAAAAAAATAATATAAGAGGTAGTAGGATCTTCCGAGCAAGTTGTATCTTGTAAAATAATAGAGAGGTTGGAGCCTCCAAATGCTGATGCAATAGAGAAAGTAGGAGCTTCCCTTTGCATCACAAAATCATCAAATTCCTTGTTTTCTCCCTTTATGGATTTCCACTTACATTAGCAGTCCACATGTGATTGCTTCTGTGTCGGTCTCTTATGTTGTGATTTAAATGTTGTTTACATGTTAATTCTGCCATTTATATGAAGTATTGTTGCTCATCTAACAATTTAAATAAATATTAAAGAAAATGTAAATAGCAAGTTTGATAATGTTGATATATTAAATATGCTATTTATATAGATGGCTCCTCATCTCATAATTTAGATAATAATAAAAAATTATGTCTATGAATGCATTATACTCATTCACGAATATATTGAGGTTTTCAACATACTCTTAATAATTATACTTATAAAATTATAAATTTTGTAAAGTAATATTATTAAGAAAAAAAATATTAATATTATACTTATTATAATTTTTTATTAATATAAAAAATATTATTAATATTTAAATAATATTAATATCTCTGTTAAGTACGGCTGGAATAGAAATTTGAGACTCAAATTCCCTCTTTAATTGTTTCTGATACCATATAAAAAAAGCTCTATATTATTGTCATTGGAATAAAATTTGGTCTTACGTGCTAAAAGGGATAAATCAATTCCTCAGCACCTATTAAGAAATATGCAGTTTATTAGGAAAAAAAATACATCAACAAGGCACGCTTTTCCACTCCGCTTCATTTGATGGGATGAACGATTATTTGAATCTGTTTCGTTCAAATCCTATTATATTAATCTACGTCCACAAATGAATAAACAAGAAACATAAAACATAAAACTATATGCTGGTGGGAAGGATTGGCGTTTTAGATGGGAATTATCAAACCGGCCGCGTCCAAATGGAATGTGAAGTCAGTAAATAGGATATGCTGATGCGTGTTTTCCACCATTAACGGAAGTCTGAAAACTCTTCATCAACTCTGCCTTCCCATCTACCTTCTTCCGCTGCTCCTTTTCTTGGCGAGTAGGTGGACATGTCGGAACATAAGGGTTGCAGGCAGGTCCAGGAGATAACCGTGCTGCTACAAACTTATGTGGAGGTGGCGGTTTCGGGACGTTACGGCTGGGTTGACTATTTGCAAGTGATTGCCACAATGTTAAGCTGCCTCCTGCTGCCGCCACCGCTTCATTGGAAGAGTGAACGTTCATGCTTTTTCCCGTCACGAGATGCCTCTGCCTGCATGTGGCTGAGACTTTTCTAAACGACAGCGTCGTCACAAGTAAGACGAGAGTAAAAATTACAAGAACAGACACATTGGCTTTAAGCTTCATGGGCACTGGCATTATCATTCTACTTCTGTGATTTAAGAGACGATATGTGTAATGGTAAACCCTAATAGCTCAATGGTCCGTTCGTTAACGATGATGGATGGTTCCTAAATACTGGAGATAATGAAACTGATTGCGGAAGCGCTATGTATATCTGGTTTGCTCTTCTGGCTGAACTATTCATACATCAGATATTCACAGCAGCCTCTTCTATAAATACATGCCAGAGAGGGGAGGAGCGGAGAAGGATCCAAGGAGGGTGAATGAATCTGAATGTTGAATTGAATCCAAATTAATGGTATTCTCGACCCTCGAAAAAGTCATCGTACGTAGAGGACACGTACGTAAAAATCGCCGTGTCTTATGGTGTTTGGAATTTGAAATCTATTTGCAGTAGTCAGTAGTCTTACCAGTGTTCAAAGCTGTGATTTTAAATTACTGATATCAAGTTGACGGGTTGAATAAACGAGTGTGGGAGAAGAGGAATAAACGAGTGTCGGAGGAGAGCGGGTATAGGAAAATACCACGGAGCCTGTTATGACTAACTCAACTTTGCTCACGGGAAACCGGAGAGACTATTTGAATCTCTCTTTTACGGAATTGATTATACCTTAAATCCACGAGTGTAGATACTTTTCGAAGATTACCAACGTATGACTAGCTGATATGTTTGACTCAATATCGCTTCTCACCCATACAAGCAGACCATTTGGTTCTTATCTCGCATTTGACTAGCCCGAAGCATCGGGGTAGCATTTCCTGGAAACCGTAGGGTGAACGTAAGGGAGAACAAGAATCGAGAGGGTAGACATGTTGAAATATGTTTCAGTATAAAATTTGTTTCGCAAGGTAACCTAGAACATATGACTAGAGGTGAATCTCCATAGCTCAAAATTGGCTATCCGTTTAATGAGAGAGAAGTAGCATAAGCATAGAAGATCATCTCGATGGATATGTTGTAGAAGTGGTGAACATGCAATTTCTAACTACTTCTTTTCTTTTATCATTAAATAGAAAGAAATTATTCATGTTCAAATTAAAAGTCATAAGCGTCCTCCCCTCCAGCCACCTTTAAGGATCTCCTTATTGAATTAAGGTCATATTTGGTAATGCCCAACGAGGTGATCCCTAACTTGTATATTTTGTAATGTTGTGTCAATTTTTATCGACGGTAGGTCAATTTTGGTGAGTTTGTACCGTAGTAGTCTTAGGAGCGCAGGGACATCGAGATTTGTTATGTCCTCATCGTGAGATCGATGATGAATATAGAAAATTTCAACCTAATCTCTTTATTTTTTCCGTAGTATGAATTACTATTTTTTTAAAAACTATTTTAAAATATATTTAAAAAACATATATATATTAAATTATTTTAATAATTTATTAAAAATAATTTTAATTTGAAAATATATAAAATTATGTTCTATTCCAAAAATATACAAAAATTACTCTTATAATTCAAATTTAAATTTAAATTTAATTTTTGAGAATTCAATAGATGCTTTAAGAACAATTAACTTCTCATTTCTAAATATGAACATAATAATTCAAATTTATTCATAATTACAATTCATGGGCTGAAGTAATATATAATAAAAAAATTAACATTCAACAAATTAAATAATTTATGAGATATTAATTTATTAATATCAATAATCAATAAAATTTCGTTGTTTGGGAATTTTATTTAAATTATCGTGAACCAATATCATTCTTCTAGAAAGAGTACACAAAATTATACTCTATCTTCAGTAATATCAAGTTTATAAATTTAAAAATTAAAATAATAATTTTAATATGATAAATGTCATTTATTTTATTTGATAAATAGAAATAACTATCCTAATTGTTTCTGAGGAAAAAAAATTAAAAAATAATAATATATATGGAAGAATATTTTTTAATATGTATAATCCATAATAAAAAGTTAATCTTTATATATTTTCACGAGATTTATATATGGAGAAATACTTTATTTTATATTAATTTTTTTGAAAAAGACAAAATTACATATTATAGTTTAAAAAATTGTTATTAATGGAAAATGGCTTTTGAATATATTGTTGAATCTCCCGAGTATGTTGCTGGTGAGAGGTATGTTGGGTTGTGAATGCTTATTTAGATGTTGCGATGTATTGCTTGTATATATTGTAATGTTAAAGGTTATGTTGTTGAAGAGTTATGATGTAAAGGTATGCTTAAGAAGTGTTTCAAGAAATACAAATTTTTAGTTAAAGATTTCATGCTCACACCGTATAATTCATATTACGTTTATTGGGAGTGTGTTCAATTTTTTCCGTTGGGAGTATGCTCAATTTTGTTTCAGTGATTTAATGAGTAAATTTTGTTATTAATGTGGGTTAGTATGTATTCTTGAGTAAGTGTATAAAAATGTTTTGACCTTATCTAAATAGATACAAAATGTTTTGATCTTATCTAAATAGATATTAATGGGTAGTTTTTTTAACATTGGTTTATCCCTGGTTTAGGAAATCATTATATTTGGTTGATGTAAATATTTAATATTATTAGGAGGATTATTTTATTTTAATGTGTAAAATTTGAAAGATTTTAAAAGTTCAAAGTATTTGGAAATGAATATGTAGTATTAAAAGAATCAAGATTTTTGCTAGATATTCCTATATGGAATATAAATAGTGGACAAGTTCTGATTATAAAAGATGTCTTTTTGAAAGGTACTAGTTAGAGAGTGTGAGAGACATGAGATAGTTTTTGTGAGTTACCTCACACAAAGAGAAAGAAGAAGTGAAGATGATGTGAAGTTCATTTGAAGAGAAGGCAAAGACTAGTGATCGAGGTATGCAAAGTTAAAGATCTAGTGTGTTGATATTTTTATGTATCATGGATTTTTTTTATCGTTTTATGTAGTAGCTTGAAAACAAACAACTTCAAGCCTATAAGTGGAAGTAGGAGCTTCTAGTTAGGTTGTAGCTTGCAAAAGTAAATTGAGGTAGCAGCCTCCTATAGCTAGAGTCCCATAGAAAATTAATGTAAGAGGGAGCAGGAGATTCCTAACAAGTTGTAGTCTACATGATAGTACAGAGGTTTTAACCTCTAAAACCTACTGTAATAGAGAAAGTAGGAGTTTTCCCTTGCATTGCAACAACAACAAATTTGCAGTTTTATCCCTTTACTGGTTTCCACTTATATTTAATGTCCATAAGTGATTTCTTTTATGTGTGTTTCTTATGTTTTCATTTAGATGTTGTTTAAATTCTAAATCTAATATCTATATGAAGTACTACTGCTCATCTGACAATTCATATATATAGTCAAAAGAAAGTAAACATAAAATTTCATGTTTATCAATACACTATACTAACTCACACCCCGCCACCCTCCATCCCCTCTTAGTATAGTTGAGTTTCCAACAATTGGTATCAGAGATGGTTCCTTTTCTATCAACGTGACAACTAGAAGGTAGAACTGGTTGAATAATGGATTATCAAATTATACTTCTGCTCATTACATCAAACTTTCAGGAGAGGAAAGAAAATCTAAAATATGAATTGATAAGTTATGGAACTAATTTCTAGAAGCTAACATGTGATGGATATATTAAATATTCCCCCTAAATGCAAGAAAATAGTGGAACGCTTAGGCTAAATGTACAATGTACAACAATCTTCAGAATCTGGATCTTGAGATAGTAATAGATCTCAAATTTGTAAAAGAGATTTGGAATAGGTTGTAGGTCATGCATGAAGGAGAAACAAGTAGTATTAGTTTAGAAAAAGAAAATAAGAAGAGGAAGAAGAAGAAGAAAAAGTATTATAAAAAAGAAATTGTTTAGTCGAATGAGACTTGTTTAGCTAGTACAAAAGTACATGATTGCCTTATCAAGAAGTTATTTGAAAAACAAGCCAAGATTGAATCATCCTTGGTTGAAATAGAAATACTTAGAATATAATACAAATATCAAAAGAAATTACTACAAATATGTGATGAGAAAGATCATGAGTACAAAGTGTTGAAGCTAAACAGTGTGTAGAAAAAAACAATAGAAATGATAAAACACAGCAAATATAACATACACACACAGTACACAGTGATTAACATGGTTCACCCAACCAATCTGGGCTACGTCCACCAAACATAGGCATCGACAATTTCTTATTATGAATCAAGAGATTACAAAGAATAAATTAATTCCTCACACACTCTACATACACCAATATCTGTACAGACAGCTATTATATAGCTAAGAGAATCTAACCAACTCATAAATCCTCTTACGCATTAACTCTCTCCCAACAAAATAGAGCTAATATAGCAACACAATCTTATTGTTGTCACCTACTGAGATTTTTGCCCATTTTACCAAAACCGAAACTCTCAACAATCTCCACCTTGACAACAATTAGCCTGATACCCTGTTTGTTTATTTTGTTTACCAAACAGACAATGCTTGCAGAAATCTAACTTTCCAGATCTTAGACTAGGAAGTAACTTGCGATCAGCCAAAATTTTTAACCCTCTTTCGCTCATATGGCCCAATCTTTGATGTGATAGGTGAATGGAACTACTGTCATGTTCAGAAACCGTAGACACATGATCTGACCCAGTTCTACCTTCTAATTGAAATAGATTTCCTACCTTCTTAGCCTTCATTACTAATAAGATACCTTTATAAATTTTTATAACTCCACCTTGAATTATAGTTTTATATCTATTTGTATCAAGTGCACCTAGTGAAATTAGGTTTTTCCTTAAATCTGGTACATGTCTCACAACAGTTAACAATTTGGTTGCGCCATCAAACATTTGTAGTTGTATACTTCCTATACCAACAATATTGCATGTGACATCATTAACCATGTACATGACTCCATCATCAACTGATCTATACGTCTTAAACCATTATTTATGAATACACATGTGGTTAGATGCCCCGGAATCTAACAACCAATGTTGATCATGTTTTGACACATTAACAGACAATACTTCATCACTCATACCTAAAATAGATACCGAACCTATATCTGTGGTGTTGGCTTCCTTCTTTTCTATCGAAGAGCCTTCTTTAGCAGCCTATTGTCGCTTCCAGCAGTCCTTCTTCAGATGTCCATCTTTACCACAATGCCAGCACCTCACCTTAGTCTTCTTTCCTTTGGACTTTGAACGAGAGTCACTATGCTCTCCCCCGGAGTGTCTCTCTCTTGAGCGACCTCTGGCCATCATTACCTCTGATGTACAGGTGTCTACATTCGAACTCTTCCGTGTTTCCTGACACAACAAAGCTCCAACAACCACATCAAACTCAAGGGTTTCTGAAGTACTAAGTCTTATGGAGGTAACAAAGTGATCCCACGATTCAGGTAATGAACACAATAAAGTTATTGCCTTATCCTCTGACTCAAATTTAACTTCTAGACTGTCTAATTGCACCAGTAAGGTATTAAAAACATTCAAGTGATCAGTTATTGATGTACCTTCTTTCATTCGCAGACTATATAGTTGCCGCTTCAGAAGAATCTGATTTGTCAAGGATTTCGTCATATAGAGCTTCTCAAGCTTCGTCCACAGACCTGCAGTGGTTGTCTCTGACACAATGTTAAACAGCACATCATCCGCCAGACATAGCCAAATAGCACTGACAACTCTTTCATCCATCTCGGCCCACTCATTATCTGTGATATGGTATGGCTATTTGGATTTTCCCAACAATGCTTTTGACACGCCTTGTTGAACCAGCAGATCATGCATCTTAAGCTTCCAGATCTCGAAGTTGTTCTTTCCATTAAACTTCTCAATTTCAAACCGCGCACTATGTGTTTTCACCATCTTGTATCAACCAACAAACAACAATCTCCGATTCCAACTTGTTAATCAATCAAATTAAAGATCTAACAACAAAGCCTTTGCCTTCTATCGTACTGCCTTATCCGTATAAAATACACTCTCTGCGGTACAAACTGCAGATCTGAAACTAAAAAACGGAAAATAAATTTTGCAGTTTTACCAAACTATATTCTCTGGGTGCATTTCAGGGGTCTTGGCGCTCCCTCAACAGCAGATGACCTGCGCCGGAAGCAAAATCGCTTAGAGAACCAAAATTGGTGCGACTTTCCCCGTTGGACCCACACTAATTTGGATTCTGGCGCATTGGCGCGACTATCAAACTCGGACCCGCGCCAATTGGAACGTCTGTTCTTTAATTAACTGCGCTAATCATCATTCTTCTGCTTTCTGGCATGACTGTTTCGCTAAAACTCACGCTAATCTTTAGGCGTGAAAAATAAAAAAAACTTTCTCCACCTGTAGCGGCGCTGTCACACTTTATGGACCCGCTCCAACATGCTCTGATACCAATTGTTGAAGCTAAACAGTGTGCAGCAAAAAACAATAGAAATGATAAAACAAAACAAATATAACATACACACACAGTACACAGTGATTAACGTGGTTCAGCCAACCAATCTGGGCTACGTCTACCAAACATAGGCATCGGCAATTTCTTATTATCAATCAGGAGATTACAAAGAATAAATTAATTCCTCACACACTCTACATACACCAATATCTGTACAAACAACTATTATATAGCTAAGAGAATCTAACCAACTCATAAATCCTCTTACGCATTAACTCTCTCCCAACAAAATAGAGCTAATATAGCAACACAATCTTATTGTTGTCACCTACTGAGATTTTTGCCCATTTTACCAAAACCGAAAATCTCAACACAAAGAATAAATCATTAGCCTGAAGACATAATTAGAAGAGGCTAGAAAAATTTAAGGGGTGATGACCAGTGAGGTAAAGGAAAGAGAGGAATAGTGTGAAATATTAGAAGCGATGGTTATTTCAGTAAGAAATGAGTTATAAGAAAAGAGTGATCTATATGAAAAGTTATAAGAGGAGGTTTTCTCCATGAAAAAGAAGTCAAAAAAGAGCAGTGTCTCAAAGGAAACCAAAAAAGTGAATAAAGCATCGCTAAAAAGTCTTGTAGTAGAAGCTATCAACATCATGATTAGTAAGGAAACAAACATAAACAATTAACAAAATCAACAATAGAGGAATGAGGCAAAGAATTTTTTTTTTTGAAAAAATACAATCTGGTGCTAAAGATGAGTTTAGTAGACCCTTTCCTCCTTTGAAAGGTTTCAAGTGTTTTTCCTTTCATAATATTTCCATGTTGTAGTTACTTGTAAGAGCATTCAAACCAAATATTATTAGTAGAATATGCAACATAAAAGGAAGTCCCCTTGAGAAAGAAATCAAAGGAAATCATTCCCTATAAGAAGACTATCAGTCATTAGGTACAAAAACTCTTTCTATGGTTATTGTTATGTCATGTAATGATTTTAGACATAAAGTAGTTGATCAAAAATCCCATACAAAGAAAAATAGGCATGCATATTTGAACAAAAAAACAAGGAGACATAATTATTTTCCTTCATTTCTTTGTCATACAAGATATTACGAATGTGACAACCTTCACCACAAGGCTAAATATTACAAGCTTCCCACTACCTTAAAGAAATATAGACAAAATATGGAGTTCACACAAAGTATACCAAATAATAAAGCAGAAGGAAATGAACATAACAAAAGCTAGCCCACAATTTCTATAAAAGGAAGAAAGAGTGACATGTGAATTCAATGAAAAATTGAAGTAAGGATGGCCCTACAGGGGACTAAAGGAAATGAAAGAAAGCATTATAAAAGAAGAACAATGTGAAGTCTCTTGGGGGGAACCAACCCAAAGAATGTTTTGGAAACAAGAAAGTAGTTATGAGGAGACCAAACTTGTAAATCTGGTGTGACAAAGATGTTATACCTGTGTTTAGTAGAATAAATTAAGAGAGGTTACTTTCTTGTGTAGATTATTTAAAAAGAGTTGAAGCAAGACTTTGTTGGTAGTAAATCTAATGATATAAGACTTGCATCTATTTGAGATGAAATCTATATGGTGGCCATTTACCAATGAGGGCATACTAACATGGGGAACATGAAGTAAACAAAACTAAATTTTTAAATCTTTGCATTCATAAATAACCCATTGGTGGTTTAAATAAAGGATTAACCATTTATTTCTAAAAAACACATGCCAAATTCTAAATTAAATGCTTGCAAAAATGATTTAGTTATTTTTGATAAGGAAGAGACCTAGTTAAAACATCAACTAGTTACTTGTAACCATATCATAGAAAAGAATATCGATGTTCATGTCTTCTCACTTGGTGCATTTAACATGAATTGTCACACAAATGGAAGCTGAAAACTAAAACTTATATGTGTAAGGGGAGAAATTAAATAAATGGTAGTGAGGATTCAATATTCATGTATTTACAACCACATGGGGGAGTGAAAACATCATAAGGATAACATAATTAAACTTTTGGAAATAACTCAACCTTGAATCATACCAAAGTAGCATTAGTCCTAGAAAGAAAACTCGAGAAGACAAATTGAGCATCAGACATTTGAACATACTGACTAATCTTAATGTTTCAATGATTAATAACATTTACAATATGAATGAAGAATTAATGCATCCTTAATGGGACATTTTGAAAATCTTGTTTGAGCCAGCAAGACCAGCTCCTGAAGTTTCCCTCATTACTACAAACAAGAACAACCCATTGTTCATGCATTCCTCTTAGAGTTGGAAAAATATTGAGAACTTGAAAAATCCTACTGTGCCTCCATTACAAAGCAAAGACATGACTTATCACACAATTCCCAAGAAAAATAATGGTATCCAAAATTGGATCTTCATTATTGTTGTAGAAAAATACAAACTATACTATGATTGCATGAATGAAAGCACAATAAAGCAAGATAATTTTGGAATTTCAAAGATCATTCTTGTGCACCATGCAGAAATAATGTGCAATTCCTCTCGTATATTCTATTGGATTTAGATAGAATTCTAGAATGTAAACACATGCATAATGAGATAGATCAATTGGATATAATGTGTCATTATTGTTGTGAAATTGTAGATAGTGAAGGATTAGATTCCCTAAAATTGATGGGATATTAAGGAGGAAAGAAGAAGGAAGAGGAATGAAATGATACCTCAAGGGTTTTGGACCCGTAATCTTCAAATTCAAATCAGGACATCTCTGCTGTCTTAAAAAATGAGCACATGATCCAATCTATTCGATGTTAGAGAACAAGCTAGAAAGATTGACTTCATACGCAGTGCATTTATAAGAAGATACTTGATGTTGTGGCATCACAGTGCCCTAGATGTGATGTTTATCTTAGCTATGTGCCTATGGAGAAGGTTAGTTGGTATGGATGCTAGGATTAGTGAATATTACAACAATGTTAGTTGTTATATCTCTCTTATTGGACTAAGATTTTCATGATGGATTTTAGTGTGACAATTTTAGATGGTCAAAAGGAGAAAAAAAAGAAATAATGGTGTTGATAGATCCTACAACAAAGAGACCAAAGGGAAGCAATATAAAATTAAAGTTGAATTTAGCAAAGAGATATCAATTAGCATAGAACTTTATGACATTTGGTCGATACTCTATAGAATTGTTATGTATCTAGAATTTGCATTCATACTGGAAACAACCATTGAATAGGCGAGTCAGGAGCATTGATCATTATTAACATTGTTTCAGAGTCTCGAAGCCACCATTACCCAATATGGAATAAAGGATAAATGTACGCTATGCCCCAGGTGGAAAGAAATGTGCCATATTGGAGTTGTTACAATAGAAATGAATGTTACATAGTCTAAATTTGGATAGATATCCACTTAAAGGAATGCCACAATGACAAAGAGGTAACATCATTAGAATTATGATACATTTACTCTACCCTTAGCACCTTTATTGTTATGACACCAGTGTTAGTTGAAATGTGGCATGAATGGGTGACTATGGTTGAGAATTAGTGTAAACTAAGGTGTTACATGTGCTTTTGAAGTTAGAAAAGTCAACAATTTGAGTTGTTTTATAGTTTCAAATTAGCATAAGACAAAGTTTGTTGAAGTGTTATTGAAGGTTGAAAGTGCTGACCTAAACTTTTCATGCTATAATAGTGGAATTTTTAGCATTAACATCATGAACTGAGCAATTCTGTAATTGATGTAACAAAACTGATGAGCCCTAGTATTGTAGCAAGAATCCTGCAAATCCCAAGGTTATCAACTTATACTATCAACCTGGTGTTCATATAAACTTACGAGTTGCTGGAAATATGTTTGTAGTAAGCAATGTGTCCTTTCATTCATCTGATGCAATGAAGTGAATATCATGAAATCAAGCCTAAAAAACGGAAATGTTACCTTATTTGCAAGAAATAGAAATGTTTTCTGCTTAAATGTAAATGCTAATCCTAATTTTATAAATGTAAAGGTTATACTACTTGCAAAAATGTAAACATTAAGCTAGCAAAATGTAAATGTTGCATTGAAAGGAAACCTAGTATATGGAATGGAAATAACAATTCTTGAAAAGCCATAACTTAGGAATAAATAAAGTAAACTAATGTAACCTGCATGAAGGAAAGAACATGTAATTAATCACTACATTACAAAGAGTTTAAATCCATTGGCAAAGTTCATTAGATGTGTCAATAGAGAAAATCATTTTGTGTTATCCAACTGTTCCTGTAGAATTTCACGTATTCCTATAGCAGTGGTTTCGTGTCCTATAGAAACTGTAAACTAAGCTTATATCTCTTTTGTAGCATCCTAGGCAGTCTGTACTAGCATCTAGCTCAACCTTCAATAAAGTATTGGGATTCTCTGGAAATTTTTGGAATGATATCTTGGTACAAATAAAATTCTATCTCATCCCTTATTCCTTTTGTGGTTTCTTGGTGGGCTAAGCACATTAGATGAGTTGTCCCACACCTACCACCTTTGTAACTTTTCATAGCCATTGACCTACAACTTGTAATTATCATCCTCCTTTTCTTGTTATTTTCTAGGTTACATGAGTGAGGGAGCTAGTTGTACTTAACTGTTTGAGGGTGGTTGAGACTATTGGCCACCTTCAACCTAAAAAACACTCTTTTATGCACTGAAAGCAAATTTTTAACCATAATACGCTCAAGAGGAGAGGTGAAGGATAGTGCATACCCGTGCCTACATGGTGGTTGCTTGTAGATGTTTTTATCCTTTCGTTGCATGGAAAATCTGGACATGGGTGAGGTTTTTTTTAGTATCTTCTGAGAGGTCATTCCTTTGTCTCCCTTGCTTCCCACAATTTCAAAAATATAAGAATTTTTTATGCTTTCTACTGAATGAAACTTTGATGATGCATGTCCTTCTGGATTCAGATTCTCTTCTTTGGATCATATGTTTTTGTTTGTTGGGTAATCAAATAGACTTTGGAGGTTGTATCTGTGGTCTTGTGCTTCAAGGATTTATTGCTTCAGAAATCATTGTGTTTGATTTGCTACGTGCATTCTTCTTCTGGTCTAATGATGGTCTTTTAGAACCCTAGAGGAGGTCTTATAACTACTCAATATCATGGTTTTGAATCCTCAAATGTTACATAGAAACTGACTTCTAAATCTGGTGCGCTAGCTATGGTTTGATAAGGGATGTGTAGACTGCTAGAGGACTACATCTCTTCCCTGTAGTAGTCACATATACCCTGCCAAGATCACAATTTCCTTTAGGTTTTTCCTCTAAAAATATTGATAACTCATGAGTAACTAGTTGATAGTGGTCAAAGGTATGTTTTATGATAGAAGATGTCGAAGAAGGGGTGAAAAGTGGTGTTTTTTATGGACGAAGGGGAAAATGAGAGTGGAGAAGAGGTCAAGTGACATGGAAAATGAATGATGAGGCTATCATGGACCTCTCATATTTTTCTTAGATGAAAAATAATATCTGAACCCTTTTTCTTTGTTGATCTCAATCCTATAGAAATTCTCGTCCGTTTTGTAGCATTTTAGGATAATCATGTACCAGACTTGTTTTATCCATATTTGCCAAGCTATAGATTGGATTGACCTGAATTTTTTTGAGAATGTCTCCATCATTATTATGAATCTCCCCATAAAATATCTTGGTCAATGGATGCATCAATCTCAAGAAAAATTAAAAATGGTTGTAGGTGATGGTGAGCAATTTCTCTAAAAATGTGCACTAGAATTTGTTGACATTTCTTAAGCATGATACCATCATCCATATGCATGTCCCAATGAAACAAGTCACTAAATTTATTCATGGTTTTCATGATATGGTAAAAATACTTTCCTCCATGTGTATTTTGACAGTTGTGTAGAAAAGCAAAAATTTCTTATAGCAATTTAGGAAAGCAAAGAAAATGAGTGGGAAAGGCTTAGGAATGATGGGAAATGTCACAAAAATGGATGTGGGTAATGGATTGACATGGCCTTGGCCCCATTGGAGCATTTGGTTAATGGGGGAGAAAGCCTAAGTTTGACTTACATTGACTAGGATTTTTATCAAATTTTTCCTTTGGTGCTAAATTGTTCTTGTTGCCTGTAGAGGTTGGAGAGAACCTGCACTCATAAGAGAAATATATAAAGAGAAATTTTTGTTTTCATTTTTATACTTCATTTTCTGTTTTTTCTTAGCCATACTAGATGCCTTAATGAGGTTTCCAACTAGTAGGTCTACCTAGGTGCTTCAAAGGATATTTTCACTTAGGATATTTTATTTTTTCCAACCCATTGATTGCCTCAAGCAAGTTTTCAATCAGTGATCCAATCTCAGGCACCCCAAAAGATGTTTTCACCTGATATTTTATTATTTTCCTCTTACATTTTATTTTTCCATTTTTTATCTATTTTTTCTACCCTACTCTACTTGAAGAAAACAAAATCTCTTCCAATTACAGAAATACTTCCAATGTAGCCATGTGTATATCCACATGACACATAAAATCATGTGTACACTTGAAATATATGCCTTGACATCTACCTGAATGTGAGATACAAACTTGTTTAATAATGTCAATAGTTGTTGAAGAAGAGTGAGTTGCTGCAACTTAGTGACTATCTGGAACCTGATTTCAATATAGTTGTGATTCCCTTGGTCCACTTGAACATTTGGATCATTTTATGTGTCCTCTTCTACCATGACATTCAAATGTTCTTCATTTTGTTGATTAGTCTTTTGAGTGAATAAATAATGTCATGATAATCATAGAATAAATTCTTCATCTCGAACTCCAATGTCGACTCTCAATTAAATGTGGTCTATGATTCCTTAGTCTTCTCTAGATCTTCTTCTTATGGGTGTTATTCCTTAATGGCATCAGGAGAATCACATTCCTGAAATACTCTTGCTAAGCTAGGATGAATACCATTTATATCAAGAGGAGTTGTTTTGGAAAATTTTACCTTAACATTGTAAGGGGGGGAAGCTACTTCATTGTTTGGATTTGGAAATGGTCGTACAAGTAGTTGAGTGGGAGTCGATCTTTGAGATGGATGTGTTTGAGATAATTGTTCTCGTGAAGGTGTATGGTAGGGATAGCATGCGGTTGGGTATGGAGGATATTAAGGAAAATATTGTGGACATTGTGGATTTCTTCCATAAGGTCCTTTCCAACCTTGTTGCAAAGATTCGTTTTGGAGTTAATATGGCCAAGGTTTCCAAGGAAAGGGTGTTCTCCAAATAATTTGAAATAGATGTGCATTGGTTTGACTAGGATTCAATGGTCCTCTTGGAGCTACATAACAAATTTTCTTTGGTGATTGACTTGCTCCATTGTCTTCTTGGAAGAATTCCTTCAACCTTGGTAATGATGGGAAATATTTAGTAGCATGTGAGTCTGCATGGATAACACAAATATCAACATCTTATTTTTTCTCATTTTGCATTCTTAAAATTTCTACTTGTTCACTTCGATTTCTAACAACTTGTGTTCTAAATTTATTAAAAAAAATTCCAAGTTTAGCTTGACTTACCGATCTTGATGTTGATTTACTTACTCTTTCCCTTTCTCTTCATATGCACTTGCATATTTCACACATTTCTTCAAATCATAATTGGTATACATCACCTCTACTCAAGCGAGCAAGGAGATCAATCCACTCATCCTTAATTATTCTAAGTAAGAGGGTTTTTAGTGTGTGAGATCCTAAATGATGTAATTTTTCCCTCTTAATATTATACATAAATATGTCTACTAGAACCTCAAGGCTCTCATATTCTTTAAGATCATGGTTTTTATATTTTCTAGAAATATATTTTGAATATCATTCCATGATCTTATTGAATTAGACCATAAACTCACGAACCATTTAAGATATTTATCCTTCAATGTTCTCATAAATAATCTCAATTTTTGAGTGTTCAACAAGTAACCGTAAGATCTAAAAAGTATTTTAAAATCAAATATAAAGGTTTCTGGATCCTCTTACTTCATACCATAGAAGTCGGGAAGGAAAGATGGAGGGATTTTCTTCATATGAACATTAATATCAATGTATTGAATGGGAAATCGAAGAGGATCTTCCTCATTGTCATCATCTCCATTCATTTCTTCCACCTTCTCTATCACCTATTCTTCTTCTATGTACAAAAGTGGATGGTGATGTTGTTATTACTACACCATGTGAACAAATGGGGGGCACAGGAGGGAACGGGGGGAGTGGGGGGGGTGCGGTTTGGTGTTGGAGAAGCATTTTTTCTATTTTCTACAATACTGCTACAAGAGTGCTATAGGACTGCTATAAGACTACTACTCTTTGAGATAACTTGGTGAATGCCCATGAGATGGGAAATTTTTTGTTATTAAGTAGGGTGAGAATATTTTTTTTTATTAAGTAGGATTTCCTAGGACTCCTTTCCAAGTCGGATCATTCAAAAATATCCCTGTTAACATGTGCTGAAAAATAGCGGAAAATTGCCACTCTAAAAACTGAAAATTCATGAATTGGTGAGCTAGTTAAGCTACCACATGCCTAACCTAAGCAAGTGAAAATTTTGTGGGGTGGATTTTTTTATTAACTTTAATCTTTTTATGACCAAATACAAGTCTAATAAACTCAAATGAAGCTCATTAACATGTTCTATGAAATAGCAAAAAATTACTACTATTTTTCTACAATGGACTTCTAGAAATTCTAGATTTATGAACTAGTAAAGCCATCCAAGTAGGTCAATGATGAATATGATTTCTCAAAGGTGTTCTAATAATTTATAATTATTGTGACTTTTTAAATATCCTACAAAACAACTCACTTCAATCATTTAACCAATATAACCTACAACAAAAGAATTATGAATAACAATCATAGAAATATGAGATGCAAGGGAAAGCACTCAAAGAAGATAACAAAAATTGTACAAGAGGGCTTCGAGGCTCTTGGGATGGAAAATCGCAAGGCTACTCAAAGTAATATGAAGGAAATCAAGCTTTAGAAGCTAAAAATGGCACCAAACTTCATTATTTATATCAATCCAATTACATCCCTACTGGAAATGAAAGTGGAGCTACTAAATAATAAGTTTTCTCCACAAGAAGACTAATAAATACATAACCCCAGAGGAAAATTAGAATCAGCGCTTATAAAAATAGATGGGGAAGCATCATCCATGAAAGGAGACAAATTTACCCTCCAAAATCCCTCAAAAAGTGGATCTCATTCCCAACACTAGGAATCTTAATTAAATGATAGTGAACACATTCCTAGATTTTATCAATCACTGGAGCTCCTAAAGTTGTCAATAATTTCATGATATTTTGTTCATTTATTATCCAATATTCTTCCATCCTATAATATGGAGCAAGTCGCTATATTATCTCATTCAAAATTTACTCAAACTTCTCTTAATATTCTGAAAAAATAAATAATATTAGGAAAAAACATGCAATTATGTGTAAACCTTCTTAGTGAACATATTAAAGCTAAAAATGCCAAATACTGCAAAAAAAAATGTTTAATGTGCTGAAGGATCATGAGATGGGCCTTAATTTGTGTCGAATTTGGAGGCCCATCAAAAACCTGATGTATGTCAGAATGCAGCTCTATGGACATCTGAGAATGACAAAGAAAATATAGTCGACTTGATGAGCATGAGAACCATAACACAAATTTTCACATCGACTCTTAGTATGCCATTTTCTCCAAGAATATTAGGGCAATATCTCCAAGTTGGAAAATATACATTTGTTTAAGTTTGTTGAGCATTGAAAACTATAGAATAATCTTTATAATTATCAATATATAAAAAACGTAATTAGATCTTTCAAGTCTGCAGGTTGTACATCTCGTGGATAAAATTTTCTAATGTTTTATGAAATGTGACAGTGATAATGAAGATTGTTCAATGAAAAGAAAATAATTTGAGGAAATGAGATATATTAGAATTTTTAAAGGTCAATGTTTATTATTTAAACAAAATTTAGTACATTTCTTAAACAAAATATTCCTATGTATGACAAAGAGTTTGTTTCACTAGCTATTGAGATTGATAAAAACTAACATTAAGAGGTATTAAATTCTCAAACTACTTTCCTTTGTGGAAACATTCCCCCTTTGATAGAAAACAATATGTAGAGCCACTTGACTTTGTTCATTCCTTAACTCTTTCATGATTATTGCACATAGAGCTGAAAATAGTTGGGGCAGGTCCATATACAACAAATAAAGACTAGGGTGTGAAGAGAAAACTCATAATGCATTCTTCTGACTTGCAAGGTCACCAACCTACATTTTTTTTAAGTTTTTTGAGCATTGAAAATTGTAGCAAAATATTTATGGCTATCAAGATGTAAAAAGCACAATAGATCTTTCGAGTCTGCAAGTTGTACATCTAGTGGATAAAATTTTCCAATGTTTTATGAAATGTGAAGGTGACAATCAGGGTTGTTCAATGACAAGAAAATAATTTGAGGAGATGAGGTATATTAAAAGTTTTAAGGGTCAAGGTTTATTCTTTAAACAAAAGTTAGAACATTTCCTAAAGAAAATATTCCTATGTATGACAAAGAGTTTGTTTTACTAGCTAGTGAAATTGATCACAACCACCATTCAAAGGTATTAAATTTTCAAACTACTTTGCCTGCCTGTAAACATTCTCCATTTGATAGAAAAAAAAATAGATCCACTTGACTTGGTCCATTCCTGAGCTCTTTTACCATTATTTCACATGGAGTTGAAAATAGTTGGGGTAGGT
Organism: Pinus tabuliformis; assembly: GCA_031772625.1. Taxonomy (NCBI): domain Eukaryota; kingdom Viridiplantae; phylum Streptophyta; class Pinopsida; order Pinales; family Pinaceae; genus Pinus; species Pinus tabuliformis. The sequence goes on along the minus strand of CM062811.1, from coordinate 731,633,484 downwards.
GCATATATAACAAATAAAGATTAGGGCATGATGAAAAAACTCATAATGCATTCTTCTAATTTCTAAGTTTTAGAAATTTTTCATCTCAATTATGTTATTCATTCTAGGAACAAAAATCGACATCTCCAGCTATAGAATGCAATGGATCACCCCATCCTTTCGTATCAAAAGTTAAAGTAAGTGGTTTGGAATTAAACTCTATGGTTAAAATGAGGGAAATAGGGAAGCAATGCATTAATGAAACCGCCGAAATATCCAATATTTTTCCAAATAATCCAAGAGCGGTCCCCTCTACAACACATTTGCATAGTTATTTGATTACACCTAAGGCCAAAGAATTGATCGATATGATATTTAATACTAAGTCAAGTTATTCAATGACTGAGTTGAAGATTGAAATGTTCCAGTAGATGCCACCTACTGCAAAGTTATGCTTTGTATGTCACTGAAACGAGGAAAGACACAATAAACTGTTTTAATGAATGTTTGATGTTAATTCTAATTTCTCTCATCGATTGTAGTCTTTGCTTGTCAAAGGTTCAAATGGTCACTCACGTGGACAATGATTAAGATTGTTGACATCATGCTAGTTTTCTTGGCACATATGTTGGTCATTATTGAGTATGAACATGAATGGAACACATTAGTGCAATCACTCGAGGGATTCCTCCTTGATTGATTTTCATTTCCACCAGACACCATTGGCATTGATGTCAAAGGAGGTAAGTAGAGGTAAAGAGAAATGATGTTGAAGGAGAAATAAGGATAAATGTTTCTCACCACAAAAGGGGAGGATCATAGTGTTGGCATCATTTCTAACATGGGAAGCTATTGTAAAATTTTTCATTAATGGAAAAGGGTTGTTGAGTATCTTGTTGAAGCAATTGAGTATGTTGCCTTTTATAGGTATGCCATGATGTGAATACCTTTGTGATGTATTTTTTCATATGTTATGATGTTAAGGGCTAGGTTGTTGAAGGGCCATGTTGCAAATGTTGCAGAGGTCAGAGTTAAATAAGTGCTAGAATAAATTTTGATGTTTAGTTGAAGGTTTCTTACTCACATAGTATAATTCATGTTCACTTATTTTAGTTCACGTTCAAATGTTCATTGTTAGTTTGCACACTTTAGTTTGAATCTTGAGTGATTCAATGCATAACTTTTGTCATTAATGTAACTGAGTAATATCTATTGATGTTCTTAAGTATGTTGATGTGTATTTGATTCTTTTCAGAGAATGTGTTATTAGAATATGTGGTCAAATTGAGAGGTGCATGGAGATGTTTTTATGTTCTCCAAATGTGTTACATTAACTAGCACTTTGATTGTAATTGGTTTATTTATGGTTTACGAAATCATTAGATTTGGTTGATGTAAACCTTTTAATTTTATTTGGAGGTGCATTTTTTTTTTAATATTCAAAAGTTAAAAGAATTTGGAAATGAATATGTGGAATGCAAAGAGGAATGTTTTTCATTTCATATTCCTATGTGGAATAATAACAATCAACAATTTATGTTTATAAAAGATGTTTTTTGGGAGGTAGAGTTAATTTGTTAGAGAGTGTGATTTTCACTTACTAATCCTATATGGAATAATAAAAATCAACAATTTTTGTTTATAAAAGATGTTTTTTTGGGAGGTATTGTTAATTGGTTAAAGAGCGGGATTTTCACTTCATATTCCTATATGAAATAATAACAATCAACAATTTGTGTTTATAAAAGATGTATTTTTGGGAGGTAGAGTTAATTGGTTAGAGAGTGTGAGAGACACGAGACAATCGTTGTGAGTTACATAGCAAAAAGAGAAAGAACAAGAGGAGCTTATGTGAAGCAAATTTGAAGAGAAGGAAGAGACAAGAGATTGAGGTATGTAGAGTTAAAGAGTATGTAAGCCAACATGTTGAAATTTTTATGTATTATTGGATTGTTGTCTCCTTTCAAGCAGTAGCCTGAAAAAGAACAAGTTGAAGCCTGTAAGTGGAAGTAGGAGCTTCCAAGAAAGTTGTAGCTTGAAAAAGAAAAAGGAGATAGGAGCCTCCTATAGGTAGAAGGTTGCAAAAATTTTATATAAGAGGTAGTAGGATCTTCCGAGCAAGTTGTATCTTGTAAAATAATAGAGAGGTTGCAGCCTCCAAAAAATAATGCAATAGAGAAAGTAGGAGCTTTCCTTTGCATCATAAAATCATAAAATTCATTGTTTTCTCTATTTATAGATTTCCACTTATATGAGGGATCCATATGCGATTTGTTTTGTGTCCCTCTCTTATGTTGTGATTTAAATGTCGTTTACATGTTAATTTACCATTTATGTGAAGTATTGTTGCTCATCTAACAATTTAAATAAATATTAAAGAGAACTTAACTAGAAAATTTGATATTATTGATATATTAAATATGCTATTTATATGAATTACAGCTCCTCATCTAATAATTTAGATAATAAGCAAAAACATTTATCTCTATGAATGCACTATACTCATTCACCAATATATTAAGGTTTTCAACATACTCTTAATAATTATACTTATAAAATTTTAGATTTTGTAAAGTTATATTACTAATAAAAAAATTATATTAATATTATAGTTACTCATTATAATTTTTTATTAATATAAAAAGTATTATTAATATTTAAATAATATTAATATGTATGTTACGCACAGGTCAAATAGAAATTTGAGACTCAAATTCCCTCTTTAATTGTTTCTAATACCATTAAAAAAAAAGCTCTATAATATTGTCATTGGAATAAATTTTGGTTTGACGGGCTAAAAAGGATAAATCAATTCCTCAGCACCTATTAAGAAATCTGCAGTTTATTGGGAAAAAAATACATCAACAAGGAAAGCTTTGCTACTCCGCTTCATTTGATGGTATGAGCGATTATTTGAATTTATGTTTCATTCAAATCCTGTTATATTAATCTACGTCCACAAAAGAATAAACGAGAAACATCAAGCATAAAAATATATGCTGGTGGGAAGGATTCGGGTTTTAGCTGGGAATTATCAAACCGGCCGCGCCCAAATGGAATGTCAAGTCAGTAAATATGATACGCTGATGCGTGTTTTCCACCATTAATGGAAGTCTGAAAACTCTTCATCAACTCTGCCTTGCCATCTACCTTCTTCCGCTGCTCCTTTTCTTGGCGAGTAGGTGGACATGTCGGAACATGAATATTGCAGGCAGGTCCGGGAGATAGCCGTGTTGCCGCTGCTACTACAAACTTATGTGGAGGTGGAGGTGGCGGTTTCGGGAAGTGACGGCTGGGTTGACTATTTGCAAGTGATTGCCACAATGTTAAGCGGCCTCCTGTTGCCGCCACCGCTTCATTGGAAGAGTGAACGTTCATGCTTTTTCCCGTCATGAGCTGCCTCTGCCTGTTAGAAAATCATAATGAACTTAAACAGCAATTCTGCATGCGGAAAGAACGAAAAAGAATCGTTGAAAATTAATGCCCAGGGATACGGATTACCTCCAGCCATTGGTGAAACTCTTGATGCAATTTCCTTCTGAAAAACCACGCTTCAGCTGCCCAAGCAAAAAGAAAAGAATGCAGCTGATCTGAAGGCACTTCCAAGCTCTGCTACCTCAGATAGATGGTGTAAAACTGAAGGGGATTGAGATGCAAGATTGGGGACCAAACAGATGAATTTATAGCTAAGCTTCCATCAAGCTTCTGATAGCTATGTGTCAGATGTCCCACAGATCAAGGCAGAGAACTCCAGATGGGAGTAGTGGACCACTTCAGTAGCTCCTAACAATAAATTTATTAGTTGTAGTTGATTTCCTTAACTTAAGGAAATTACTGCAGTTGGTTTCCATAAGTTAAGGAAAGACTGCAGTTTAAATTCCATAATTTTAGGCAGCAATTTTGCATAAACTAATGGAGCTTAACATTCTCCCACTTGGTCCATACTTCCAAACTTAATGTCTCAACTTAAAAACCATTGATAATCTGTATTAAGTAATAGATACATGAATCATGGCGATAAGTCCTCTTATGACGAGTATTATCTTCCATGTATTACTATGTATTTATTCTTATTATAATTTATGTGGCAACAATTTCTTAATGAATAGACCCTATGTTTATTCTTGGTCCTTCTTAAATGAATTTTCTCAAATCAACTTAAGGTGCACATAAATATGAGAAAAAACATCACAATAATTAAGAATTTCATTAACATTGTCCATACAATGAAAAACTGCATAATGGAACCAAGTCCCATATTCAATACATGATCCTTGAATTTAAACGGTGGCATGCCCTTAGTCAAAGGATCAGCGATCATTAACTCAGTGCTGACGTGCTCAATGACCCCTTTATTTTCTTTAACACGTTCCCTTATAGCTAAATACTTAATGTCGATGTGTTTATTTCGACTCCCACTTTTTTAGCCATAAAACCAGCAGCTGAATTATCACAATATATTCTCAATGGCTTAGATATAGAATCCATAATTCTAAGCCCAGAAATGAAATTCTTAAGCCATACACCATGTAAATTAGCCTCAAACAGGATATACATAAGCATGTAGTCTTTGGTCCCTTGAAGGTACCTCATTACTTTCTTTGCAGCTCTCCAGTGGTCTAAACCTGGATCACTCTGATATCGTCCCAACATTCCCAATGGGAGCTACACTTGGTGAACAATCCTTCATCCGAAATCTCTCTAAAATTTTATTAATATAGGTTTCCTGTGACAGACACAAGATGCCTCGAAATCTGTCTCTATGGATCTTAATGCCAATGACATAAGATGCCTCAACCATATCCTTCATATCAAAACTTTTAGAGAGGAATTGTCTCACCTCATGTAGCAAACCCTTATCATTGGTTGCTAGCAAAAGGTCATCCACATATAAAACAAGAAAACAAATTTTACTCCCACTAACCTTCAGGTATATACATTGATCCATAATGTTTTCTACAAAACCAAAAGAAGAAATTACATTATGGAATTTCAAATACCATTGGCGGGATGCTTGTTTTAAACCATATAATGACTTCTTGAGCTTGCAAACCAATTGCTCACCATGACTAGAGGGGAATCAGTGAAGATGTGTTATTAATGAAGAAGTGTTGTCAATCATTAATGACGAAGTGTTATTAATGAAGAAGTATTAATAACCATCATCCTTTAGTGCCAGTGTGAACATGCATTGAATCATATGTGACATTGTTTTGTAAATTAATGCAGTAAAGACCATTAGACAAAATATCATTCCCAACATAATCAGATTTATAGAATAGACTGAAAAATTCTTTTCTGAAAAGTTTAAGGAATATCCAAAAGGTACAAGCCTTGAAACTGAGATCAAGTTTCTAGAAAAACTTGGAACATAAAAGGTCTTTTCTAACTTCAAAACAAAACCACTACTTAAAGCTAAATAACATGTTCCTATAGCTTCCACATGCGAGCCCATCTTGTTTCCTGATAAGATGCTTTGCTCACTTCCCACTGGTTTCCTTAGGTTCTACAAACCCTTTTTCTGCAAGCCATTTCTGATATTTGGCACATTCCTTCTTCATGTGTCCCTTCTTCTTACAGAAAAAACACTTGGAAACCTTCTTGATATCAGCTTGGGGAGGTGCTTTACCTTTCCCTTTCCGATTGGCTTGAGATTTTCCCTTTCCACGCATTGCCAGCATTGCACTCTCTCCCAGTTCCATCACCAGTCTCTCTTCCTCTTGAACACACATAGTCATGAGTTCATTAATTGACCATTTATCCTTATGTGTGTTGTATGAGATTTTGAAAGGTCCATATTGGTGCGGAAGGGTGTTCAGGATGTAGTGCACTAGGAAGGACTCCGATATTTCAACCTCGAGTTTCTTCAATTGAGCCACAGTGTCCCTCATCTGCATGATGTGCTCGCGCACACCTTTCACACTGGTGAGCCTCAGGAATGAGAACTTCATGATTAGGGTGCTTGCTAGTGCCTTGTCTGAAGAGACGAATTTTTCATCAATGGCCTTCAACAAGTCTCGGACCTTGTCATTCTGATCAACGGAACCTCGAATACCAGCTGAAATTTTAGTCTTAATGAACATCATGCTTAGACGATTGGATCGCTCCCATCGTTCATAAAGCGCGACGTCCACTGCAGTGCTGGTATTAGTGAGTGCCGATGGTTCATCTTTCCTGATAGCATAATCTATGTCCATCCACCCTAAATGAAGGAGAATCCTCTCCTTCCAAATCTTGTAGTTATCTCCCTTAAGTTCGGGAATGTCACAACGAATTTCAGAGAAATTTGCAGGTTGTACTGCTGCATCAAAATAAAGGATCACATGCTTATGTTAAAATTGAGGCTTAATAACTTTCATGTTTTACCAATGTAAATCATGCAAAAAAGAATTGAATCAAATGACATGAAAATTGCCTGTGGGCTAAATTTTCAATTCAAACAGACTCAATAAAACTTTATGAACTTTCATGTTTTACCAATGTAAATCATGCAAAAAAGAATTGAATCAAATGACATGAAAATTGCCTGTGGGCTAAATTTTCAATTCAAACAGACTCAATAAAACTTTATGAACTTTCATGTTTTACCAATGTAAAACATGCTAAAAAGAATTGAATCAAATGACATGAAAATTGCCTGTGGGCTAAATTTTCAATTCAAACAGACTCAATAAAACTTTATGAACTTTCATGTTTTACCAATGTAAAACATGCTAAAAAGAATTGAATCAAATGACATGAAAATTGCCTGTGGGCTAAATTTTCAATTCAAACAGACTCAATAAAACTTTATGAACTTTCATGTTTTACCAATGTAAATTATGCAAAAAAGAATTGAATCAAATGACATGAAAATTGCCTGTGGGCTAAATTTTCAATTCAAACAGACTCAATAAAACTTTATGAACTTTCATGTTTTACCAATGTAAAACATGCTAAAAAGAATTGAATCAAATGATATGAAAATTGCCTGTGGGCTAAATTTTCAATTCAAACAGACTCAATAAAACTTTATGAACTTTCATGTTTTACCAATGTAAAACATGCTAAAAATAATTGAATCAAATGACATGAAAATTGCCTGTGGGCTAAATTTTCAATTCAAACAGATTCAATAAAACTTTATGATAAAACTTATTAATTCATAACTCTTGTGGGTAGGTTATGAAATTTTATCCTAATTAATCACATAAATATAATAAAAATTCCTGTGGAATAAAATTTATTATATTCAGTGTAATTAATTACAATTTAATGTTTAAATAATCTTTATGTGATCTTGCCAATCAATATATAATTTTATTTAATTAAAGATGCTGTGGCTATTCTCTAATTAATTAAAATCATATGGATCACTAGACATTATTTTGTTGCATAAAAAAAACTTAACCAGAGAGAAAAATAATGTTTACTGAAAGGAGTAAGTCAAAATGACATTTTAATAAACTCCATAAAACTGTAATAATTCTCCAGCAAAATCAAAAGTAGTCAGCATTACCGAAAATGACTACAAATTGATTGTTCAATTTATAAACTAAACCCGGAGATTGACTCACAAAAATTAATTTTCAACAATGCTAAATCAGAACTTCATGCAAAATAAACATAGAATCAAAACTGAATGCCCAAATGAGAAATAAACCATTTCTTATTTCTCTTTAATTACAAATGTTCATAAATGTAAGTTCAATGTAAATTTTACAATAAATATGTAATCAATTTACTTTGCATTTTGCATTGTTGATTTTATATATATATAACCAAACCATAAAAACATAATCAAAAGTATCATAATTATAATTTTATACCGAATTAATTGCAAAATTTATATATAATCATTTCTTTTCCACATACGATATATATCATATCGAAATATATCTATATGATATATCCAACATTAAACTTACGATATATATACCATATCATACTAGCAACTACCTTGCAATCTGGAAACTTTACATATTCTGAAGAAACAAAAAGTATATTTTCAGTCTTTAAATCCGTGTGAACGAGATTCAACTCATGCATATCTGCCACATATCACTGGCGAAATTAGGAAAACAAAATCCTAAATAGATACTGCTAGTACCCTTTTCAAGAGCCATGGCAATGCCATCTCATAAAACAAGGCACCATCCAATATTATATTTTGGAGGCCATTAACGTTAGAATATGTTCACAATTTCCACAAGCGATGACTAAAGAGGTATTAGAACATAGGATTTCAACTTCACTAAACAAAATACTTAGTATAAAATTAAGAGGCCTATTCAAATCCCATTGATTCTTGATGATGACAAAGTAATAAAAACGAAAGCCTCCAAAACTTTAAAAAAGGTGAAGTGAAAGTTCAAATATGGCTACAACCATACGTAAAAACCGAAATTGATGTGAAGAGAAATTTTAAAAGTAAATCTATCATGAAAGAATTAATATGGAACATGTCAAGAATTATTCTTGATTTTAACAAATCTCAACGAAAATACTAAATTTGTAAGAACTTTAACATTCAAAAACAAGCTCCCGAAATTAATGTATTTAAAATAATCTTTTAATGGATCGCAGTGAATATTTTTGCAAAGACATTAATGGAAGCTTATGAAAAGAATACGCTCATCTCACAGGCGAAGGCGAAGAGTAACGAGGTCTGGCATATGGGCAGAGATATTTCCAATGCAGTTAAGACGGAAATTACGTTTCATCTCAACCAAACACATATGCGACATGCAAACCCCTTTGACTAACTCAACGCAAATCGCTTTGAAGCAACCACACTGATGGTACAATGCGCCAAATTTTTCAGAAATAAAATCTAAGTAAACTGGTAATTAACATTGTATGAAGCGGAATTTAGATTTTGGTGATCAATGGGGATTTTATATTCTAGATTTTATGCATAACATTCATAATTTGTATCCGCAACATAATCCAAAAACAGAATCTGGCAAATAACACAATGCGGATGTTATCATATATCCTCGGAAAAATGCGTGCCCAGAAGTGAGGCTCTAATCAAGACAAAACCCCATAAATCAAAATCTTGTGACCATATTCGTTGACTGGTAATTGATACATACAGAGCCTGGCATTATACTTAGTAAATGAAGCATAAGTTATTTTCTAAATTTTCTAAATGCACAGAATTAAAAGACCCATCAACAGAAAGATCCAATATCTGATCTTACTGATATGAAGAAAACTCCAGACCTCGGCTAGGGATACGACTACAGCGCAGTTTTGACTTGACTTTGAAGATAAATGGGTCTTTAAATTTCAGAAGAGCCCTTAAATTTCATGCGACCCTAAACTCCAACATCAAGCTTACGCTGTATACTTCAATGCCAAACTTTGAGCTTAAAAATAAAAAATAAAAAAAAATAAAATTGAGAAGCTCGATTACAGTCTTTACAAAACCCATTAACTTAAATCCCGCAAAGACTTGGATAAGATGGAGTGGAAGGCATGCCAGTCAAACAAATGGAAATGTAAACAATAACGCATGCATGACATAGATTCTTGCCCAACACACAGCAAGGCAGAGGTAAAATGGCTCTGATACCAACTGTTAGAAAATCATAATGAACTTAAACAACGATCCTGCATGCGGAAAGAACTGAAAAGAATCGTTGAAACTTAATGCCCAGGGATACTGATTACCTCCAGCCATTGGTGAAACTCTTGATGCAATTTCCTTCTGAAAAACCACGCTCCAGCTGCCCAAGCAAAAAGAAAAGAATGCAGCTGATCTGAAGGCACTTCCAAGCTCTGCTACCTCAGCTAGATGGTGTAAAACTGAAGGGGATTGAGATGCAAGCTTGGGGACCAAACAGATGAATTTATAGCTAAGCTTCCATCAAGCTTCTGATAGCTATGTGTCAGATGTCCCACAGATCAAGGCAGAGAACTCCAGATGGGAGTAATGGGAGTAAGAAACTACTGCAGTTGGTTTCCATAAGTTAAGGAAAGACTGCAGTTTAAATTCCATAATTTTAGGCAGCAATTTTGCATAAACTAATGGAGCTTAACACTGCCTGCATGTAGCTGACACTTTTCTAAACGACAGCGTCGTCACAAGTAAGACGATAGTAAAAATTACAAGAACAGACACATTGGCTTTAAGTTTCATGGGCACTGGCATTATCATTCAACTTTTGTGATTTAAGAGACGATATGTGTAATGGTAAACTCTAATAGCTGAATGGTCCGTTGGTTAACGATGATGTATGGTTCCTAAATACCGGAGATAATGAAACTGATTGCGGAAGCGCTATGTATATCTGGTTTGCACTTGTGGCTGAACTATATATTCACAGGAGTCTCTTCCGTAAATACATCCCAGAGAGGGGAGGAGCGGAGAAGGATCCAAGAAGGAGGGTGAATGAACCTGAATGTTGAATTGAATCCGAATTAATTGGATTCTCGACCCTCTAAAAGGTCATCGTACGTAGACGACACGGAAGAAAACATTTATATGTGTATTTCTTAAAAATCGCCATGTCCCATGGTGTTTGGAATCGATTTGCAATGGTTGGAATCGATTTGGAGTAGTCTAACCAGTGTTCAAAGCTGTGATTTTAAATTAATGATATCAAGTTTACGAGTAGAATAAACGAGTGTGGGAGAAGAAAGAGTATAGGAAAATACAACGGAGCCTGTTAGGACTAACTCAACTTCGCTCACGGGAAACCGGAGAGACTATCTACCCGAGTGTGGGAGAAGAAAGAGTATAGGAAAATACCACGGAGGCTGTTAGGACTAACTCAACTTTGCTCACGGGAAACCGGAGAGACTATTTGAATCTCTCTTTTACGGAATTGATTATACCTTAAATCCATGAGTGTAGATACATTCGAAGATTACGAACGTATGACTAGCTGATATGTTTGACTCAATATCGCTTCTCGCCAATACAAGCAGACCATTTGGTTTTTATCTCGCATTTGACTAGCCGGAAGCATCGGGGTAGCATTTCCCGGAAACCCTCCATAAGTGTAGATACTCTTCGAAGATTACGAACGTATGACTAGCTGATATGTTTGACTCAATATCGCTTCTCACCCATACAAGCAGACCATTTGGTTCTTATCTCGTATTTGAGTAGCCCGAAGCATCGGGGTAGCATTTCCGTGAAACCGTAGGGTGAACGTAAGGGAGAACAAGACTCGAGAGGGTAGATATGTCGAAATATGTTTGTGTAAAATTTCTTTCTCAAGGTAACCTAGAACATATCACTAGAGGTGAATCTCCATAGCTCAAAGTTGGCTATCGTTTAATGAGAGAGAAGTAGCATAAGCATAGAAGATCATCTCGATGGATATGTTGTAGAAGTGGCGAAGATGGAATTTCTAACTACTGCTTTTCTTTTATCAATAAATAGAAAGAAATTATTCAGATTCAAATTAAAAGTCATCAAGCGTCCTCCACTCTTGCCACCTTTAAGGATCTCCTTATTGAATTAATGTCATATTTTGTATGCCCAAGGAGGTAATCCCTAATTTGTATATTTTGTAATGTTGTGTCAATTTCTCTTGAGACTCGGACAATTTTGGTGAATTTGTAACGTAATAGTCTTAGGGCAGGGGACATCCAGATTTGTTGTGTCCTCAGCATGAGATGGATGATGAATATAAACATTTTCAACCTAATCTCTTTATTTTTTCCGTACCTATGTATTAGTATTTTTTAAATAAATATTTTAAAATATATTTATCTAAGTTTTTTTAAAAAAATTAGCACTAATCCAATCAAATTAATTCTAATATATCATTACACCTTTTTCCCTTTCGATGCAATTAAAAAACCCCATAATATTATTATTTTTACACTAAATTATATCCAATGGATGTTTACAATCATTCAAATAACCAAGACTCATAAAAGTTAAAAAACCTCGTAATATTATTATTTTTATATTAAATTATATCCAATGAATGTTTATAATCATTTAAATAACTAAGCTATCTTGTAAGACTCATCAAAGTTTTTTTAGGTTGAATAGATCAAAATTTGGTTTCGTTAACCACCACCATCATCATCAAAAAGAGAAAAATGTACCACATATAAAGGACCATAATTCTGCAAAATCCAAAACCACTTGGTTGTGGATTATAATATGACGTTAAAACCTGATCAAAATGAAACAATGATCATGTAGTTCCAATATAACCTATCAAGTTGAATATTTGATTATATAACATGGATAAAACATATAACACGAGTTTGAAAATATAGAAATGAGGACTATATTACACCATCCTTGATCTTCATAATAGACGTAGCATTTTACATTTTAAGCCGCTAAAAAAAATAAAAATAAAATCTATCGTAAATAAATATTTTAATTTTATCTCAATTCTATATAGAAATATAAAATTATTGAAAGCCCAATAAAATTAATTTATTATTCAATAGTCACTACTTAATATAAAATTAAGTAATAAAATTTAAAAATAATTATGGTTGTAATTCATTTATATTCAATTTATGTGTGTGAGAGAGAATTATGGACTTAACAATATAAAAGTTCTTATTGATTAATATGTCAATTTAATTCGAGTAGTTGGGCCACAATTTAGTTAGGTTTAAACCTTCGTTTGGCGTTGCACCCATCATGCTATGGCTAAAGTTTGGTTATGCTATGTCCATTATGACAAATAAAGAGAAGATCAATGGATAGTCTTTTCTATGTAAGATATGACAACATATGCGGGTCACAGAAATATGTATCGATGTGATCTTGCAACGATTCTTACCTGCAATGTACCATTGAGTGGATAGATTCATTGATGGAGTGTATCATTATTGGAGTTTGATTGTGTCGTGGAGCTTGCCATCATCTACCGTATCATTGCTAGAGTGTGGAGCTTGTTGTGGTGACATTTGAACCTGTAGTGTAGAGTTTGAAGTTGCACTAAAGCCAAATGTTGAAGTTGTGCTGTAAACCGAATGCTCATGGTTTCTTCTTCCATAGTTGCAGGGATTTGTTGTGGCTACCCGTGCAAATGAATAGTCGAAGTGTTGTAGTTTAAACAGTGATAAGTATCCATATTATTCTTCTTGAATGAAAAGATAGCATATGAATCTTTTGAAAGTATCCATGAATAATTTGCATAAAAGAAATGCATATGAATAGACATGTTATTTTCGTGGAAAATACTGCATGGTGAAAGATAAAGTAAATATGCTAAGCTTTTGGGAAAAGAATACATATAAATTTCGTTTGCTGAAAAAAATATCCACATTATTTTTAAGGAAAAGACTATATCGTAAAAGATAAATTAACTGTGCTAATCTTTTGGAAATGAATGCATATGAATCTTTTGCATAAAATATAAGTAACTTTCTTATTTATTAAAAGATTAATATGAATTCTTGTGCATGAAGCTGTAAGAATCAAGGTTATTTTCTTGAAAGGTTTTATATGAATCTTGTGGATACAAAGATAAGAATCCATGCTAGTTTTTATGAAAAGAATTGTGTTTGTATACACAAAAACAATGGATATTGTCTTAGATTTCTTGGAAGAGAATATGTGTTCATATGCACAAGAATAATTGTTATTGTGTTAACTTTCTTTTGGAAAAAGAATACGTGTTTACATCCACCAAGATAATAGCTACTGGGATAGTTGCTTTTGAATAAGAATGTGTATTTGCATGCACAAGGATAATAACTATTGTGCTAGTTTTCCTTTAAAATGTGGATAATTAGAGTGATTTTTTTTTTTTTTTTTTGTGAAATAGTGGGTTTTTATGTAAAAGAAAAAGCAATAGTAGTTGTAGTGTTTATATTTTGAAAATATTTCTAAGAGATACCTATGTAAAATATTACCATATTATTATGGACAAAGGTAAAATATAACTATTCCCTTTCTTATAATGCATATGAGATATGGATAGATGGAAATGCCTTAATAAACTTTATGCGTTTTAATTTATATATGTGATATTTGGATGGATAGTCGTGTGTCATATCCATACAAATGCATAGCTAAATAGACATATTTTTGTAATTATGTCCTTATAGTTAATGTATGTGCAGTGCCAATAAAAGAAGCATTTCTCGATACATTGTTATGCATTTTATTTATGCACATGAAAAGATGTCTGAATCATAAACAATAAATATTTATTATTTTATTTAATAAAGATTTTATATAATCATGATGTCATAGTTGTTGATGGTAGTATTTGCAGGGGAAAAATATGAGTTATGTGAACGATGAATTAATAGTGTTTGACCTATTCTTCATACAAGAACCAAAAATGGATTATAGCTAACACTATGGTAAGAAATAAGGTCATTATTCTTGAATGATGGTCCATGTAGAGTACAGGTTTACCAAATGCATGATATTTCATTGCTGGAGACGACTAGGCCACAAAGACACATTGCTTGAGGAATTGTGGGGTAAAGTGTTTTGATAACATGATTAATGTAATGGCTTCTAGCTCGTTATGTTGAATTAAAGATGATATTTCTTTGTAATATTTTTAACAATAGTGAAGTGATGGATTCCCTTACTGCCATTGAGTGTGTGTGAACACCCTCATCAAATGTTTAATAAATTATTTTTTTGTTGATTTTCCCCTATGGGGATTTTAGGGTATCAGTGTCCATTTATTTGTTTGCCTATTCTTTTATTTTGATGATATTTCTATCTTTCATAAATATGATGCATACATCATCACATACATTATTAACTAGCGTAATTAAATGACAAAGATAAAGATGCAATGTTACAACATAAAACTTTATGTTAATATGTTGCAATAATTGTGGTTACATTATGTGACTTGTTATTCCATTTCTAAAGTTACTTATGTAATGATGATAATTTTATCTAATGATAAGTTAAGGAATATGAAATAAGTAATTGAGAATTCACATACTAGTAATTGAGAATTTCATATGCTAGAATTTTAAATCCTATTTATTTTTACACAAGGTTTACCGAGGATGTTACTATTACTATTACTATATCTATATATATTATAGAATAATATTTTTTACATCCTATCTCTCAATTCCATATTAAGTAGCGAATGGAAGCAAAAAATATTCTTATTATTATTATTATTATTAGCTTTTAATTACTTCATCTTTTTTTACAATGTTGATGAAAAATTAATCAATAAACTTTCAAGCATTTTTTAGCACCATAAATAAAATAATTAAAATTTAATAATAATCATAATTCATATATATATACATAATAAAAAATAAAATAATTATATATAGTGTTGAAAACTCATTAAAATTACATCCATAATCCACAAGAAGACGGAAAAGACACACACACATCTTTAAGAGATTATTATTAAAATATTATCATATATAATTTGCAAATAATACAAATAATGTCTCTCTCTATATATCTATATATATATTAACACTTAAAATTTATTTAACATCATTAATGTTTGTACCATTTTAAGAAAAATATTTTTTTTAAAGAAATTACATAAGACGAAACACTCTTAATATTTTCTAACTCAAGTTTCTCTGATCCATATCTTGAAGATGAGACATCTTAATATTACTGATTTTAAATTTTAGTTTTAACCATTAGAATTAAAAACTATTTTTTAAAATATGTAGAGTATTATGGAAACATTAATGAGTAATTTTTATTTTATTTTGTTTTATTTTATTTATATACTTTTGTTGAATTTAAGTAAATAAAAATATTTTATTTAACTATTAAGTTAAAGACCTAATCTAGTTTGTAGATGGAATGGTCATTTTCAATAAATCTTGAGATACAATTTCAAGTAAGATTGTGATTTTTTGTTTTTTAAATATATTTTTGAGTGCATAATTGATTTAATAGATTAACAATCCCTCGAGGTACTCAAATTCTACAGATTAAATAGCTTAAACTCAAGTTTTTAAATATATTTACCAGATTTTGATTAAAACAAGTATAAATCCGCCTTAACCATAGATCTAGCAAGAGCTGAGAGAGATCAAATATCTTGAGGAAAAAATCATTTTTATATAGCACAACTTGAAAAATTGCATCTCCAAAGATTACATAGCTCTAGGGACTTACAGATATTGGTTAAGATCTCTCTCTCTCTCTCTCTCTCTCTCTCTCTCTCTCTCTATATATATATATATATATATATATATATATATATATATATATATATATATATAATTAATAACTTAAACTCAACTTTTTAAAAATCTTTGTCGAATTATGATTAAAATTAATAAAAGAAATATCGTGAAATATACCATTTCATCTATAAGTTAGACTGCATATATATATATATATATATATATATATATATATATATATAATTTTTTGTTTTCAAATTTCATTTTTGAATACATATATGGATTCAACCCCTTCAAAATATTTTGAATACATGGAATAAAATAACTTAAACATGCAATTCCATAAAATATTTTCTCTATTCAAAATCAACCCTTAATAAAAGGGTCAAATGTAAAATAGTGATACTTTTTTTTTGTAACCCTAGAGGGACCACATCCTCATCCTATCCAATATATCAGCCCGATCAGGGCGGGAAATTGAACTGGTGACTTAACATCAAGGATTGTCTTAATAGAGCACCCGATCACTGTCTATCCAAGACCCTGTGGACAAAAAAAAGTGAGACTTAAAATGATATAAAAATAATAATTTAATTTCTGAATTACTTAGTATAATATATAAACTTAGTATTGTTGTTGTTGTTGTTATAAACCATATATAACCTATAAATTGTTGACATTGAAATAATTTAGTTAGCATGAGTATTTAGATACTTTATTTATGGATTATGTTATCCATATTAAACCTTTGTTTTCTATTGATACATTTTTAAATACATTTCAATATTACTTGATTTTATATATTGAAATAATGTATTTATGATGTACATTAGTTTTTTAATTATTATCAATAATTTTTATATGTCACACATTATATGTTGATATTTTTGTAAAGTTGATATTAAAATAAATTGGTTAAAATGGATATTAAAATAATTTATTTAAATATATCATAAATAATATCATCTTTCTTTGTTTATTATTTTAATTATTTAAAAAAAATTGATGTAAAATTATTTTATTTCATATTGATGAGGGTATATTTTATTTATAATTGATAGTGAGAGTGATATATTTTTACCGTATCTCCTTTGTATTAAGTTTTAATATCCACAAGAAGTTAACTAACTATGTGTGTGTGTGTGTGTTGTTTTTAAAAGGTATTTTTAAAAGCTTGATTTTAAGTTGTTTAATCTATAGAATTTAAATGCCTATGGGTTTTTCGTGTTGAATCTATTTATGTATTCAAAAATATATTTTAAAGAAAAGAAACTCACAATCTAGGCTTGATATTACATTGCCATTGAAAAAGGCAATTTCGTTTAAAAAATAGACTACACAAAATTTGGCATATATTTTTAAAATATTGAGTTCAAGTTATTTAATTTGTATATTTCTTGTGCCTCGGGGGGTTTTTGAAGGTGTTGAATATGTTGATGCATTCAAAAGTATATATTAAACAACAAAAAATCTAAATCTTGCTTGAAATTGTATTCCTCTCTAAATTAGACCATGTCATTAACATACAAGTTAAAGATATATATATTGAGAAAAATATGTAACAATATTCTTAACCATGAATATTCACCACCACTTTACCATGAATATTATTAGCATGTAAATAGGCTTTATTATGATATATTGGATCCATAATTCATGTTCGCATAATTTTTTTTCATTTAATCAATTTAATTAAAACCCTCATAAAATATAACCTCTTTTGAAATAAATCTCAACCTTTGATCTATGGCTATTATTGAGAATGTTATGGAGTATTCTATTTACATAAAATTTCTTCCATACTCTTAATAATTTTTCATAATCAAATAAAATTTCTAAAAGCCTATTCTTCCAAAATATAATCTCTATCAACATAACTATATACTAAAGATTAGGATTTTGACATTTATTCTTCTTCCATATTGAATAAACTAATAAAAATTTGGCACTTATATCATACTAAATTGAACACTTAAATTGATCTCTAACTACTATTGAGAATATTTTATAATATTATATGAAAAATAAATCCTTTCCATATGCCCTTTTCTTTCCAAAACCAGAATGAGAATTTTGTATTTGTATGAAATTCTAAGCCGAGATGATGAAAAATACACCAGGTAGTGCATATTTATATATTAAAAAAAACTATTCAACCCTCTTATCCAACAAAGCTATAAATTTTCCTAGAGGGGCTCCAAATTAAATAACAAAAGACAGAGCTTTATAGGTATATACGTTACAAAATTAACCCATCAAAGAACTAAATTTAGCTCTAAGGAATAGGAGAGGCTTGCTTCGACCACTAATTTTTAAATCTCCCAATCTTAATTTCACCCTTTATTAGCATATAAATCCACATATTTAGTGATATCACAAAGAACATGGAAACATGATGTTGAACATAACCCTTCTACTGGTTTCCTAATTATTTTCATAAGACATTTGAATGTTATGTTGCTCGAAGTTGAGCCCCTGGACAAATGTTGAATAAGCAGTAGGGAGTCACCCAAAACAATGAGGTAAGTTACTCGTTTTTCTTTGGCTAATTGAATCTCATGGTAGAGGGAATAAACATCAACCTAGTTTGTTTTCATGGAAACTCTACAACTTTAACTTCCTCAGGGCCATAAATAACCCGTACGCATGTTACCACCCCAAATCATTTCCATCAACTTAATAATTATTAATAATTAAATAAAAATTTTGAAAACCCTATTCCAAAATATCCACTTCCATCAACATAAATATATAATAATGAGTTTTTTTCTGCTATCTACTCATCCCATACAATTGACTACTCAAAAAACAAATTGGCTTCGTACTTGGAAGCTAGGCGATAACAATTTGTCTCATATACCATATTAAATTGACTACTTGTAAACCATGGTGTGAATGTAAAGAATACCAAGAGGGGACAGTAGACACATAAAGGTATGCTGTGAAAAAAAAAGGAAAATTGGTTTTAAGGTAATCTAGAAATATGTGAGAAGAGGTCATTCTCAATAGTTCGAAATTAAATACCTTTTAATGTGAATATCATTAGCATAAAAGATAATCAGGATGTTTATGTTCCAGAAAAGTGAAAGATGTAGGTCTTTTAAGAAAATCAACAATTTGAATATTGCATTAATTTTGATATCTTTATGTTATTAAAATAGTAAATTATTAATTTTTTTGGACATGTTTATCATGTAAGCCTTTAAATTAAATTTAAAGGAATATAAATAAGATTAGAAGCTACAATCTAGCATAGCCTGTGTATGTATTACTAATTAATTGATCAAGGCATTGCAAGGTCCACGCTTTGTTATTACTTGAGAATGCTTCATTTCGGTAATTGCTTCCAGCATCTATTGTTATTCCCATCTATGCATATATGCATTGTGCACAAGGAAAGACACCTATGCATCTTCACACTCCATACATGTGGCTTCTCGACAACTTAATTAGTTAAGGAAATGTGAGGTTTGTGTTTTTTCTTTACTCACGATTGCTTCATTTTGATAATTATTTCCACCATATGTTGTTATTTTCATCTCCGTATCTTCACACTACGCATAATCAAAGGAACCTCCACACCTTCACACTCCGCACATGTAGTTGCAAAACAATTTTCCTTAGAATTTATCATAGATTTTCATATTATCTCTTGCCACTGATACCATTTATACACTGTGAAGTTATGAGGTGTGAATTCAGACATTGTGACAACCTAGAAACTCATATCGAGAAAATACTGAGCAATATTGTATATCAATTTCTTTCGCACTTTCGCACTCGTGCATGTCTGCATTCTGCTCCTCCACACAATCAATGTAATCCTTCACATATCTGCACTTTGCTCAATTACATATTGTTCTATACCTTCGCATCCCCCACATGTGGCCGCCCAACAATTTGTCTTAGAATTATAATGGAATTTAAATACAAAGAAAAAATATTGGTATTTACATATTTCAAATATATGTACTTATACATGTGAGGAAGATGTGTTATGCGAGAGAATGGGTGTGCGAAGCAAAAAACAAAAACTTGCATCAACAACGTTCATACATTTGATATAAGGGTGAGAGATTATAGATTTTTTTAGAGGGGTATTTATTTGGAGGTGCGGGTTCATACATTATACAAAGCCTAAAAATTCATATTGAGAAAATATTAAGAAATATTATATATCATCTTATTTCAGAATTTTTCTCTTCGCATACTGAAATTTTTTACAGACAATGACATCTTCCTCTCCATAATGAAATCTTCTTTCACATATTTGCATTCTGCACAATTAAATCTTTCTCCGTAGACCTACTATTAAATTATCCTTCACACAGTGAAAGCTTTCTTCAAATCTATGTATAGGACATAATGGAATCTAAACTTTGTGTGATATGATTGTCTTGAAGTGAAATATTATATATTGGTTTCTTCCACACCTCCAAATTTCATGCATTTTCGCTCTACAAGTATCCTTCTACCATTTTTTTTTTCTCTGCAAATACTAAATTCTATTAACTGAAAAGAAGAATATTTTTACATATAGTTGAGGCCTCAGATATCAGAGCTTGAGGACACTCAACATAGCAGAACTGCCCCCTTACAAAAAGAAGCTGGGGAGACCAGTTACATATAGCAAAAAACCAGATATAAAACACAGAGGGTGACATGTTTAGCTGAGAAGGAGACATTGGTAGCAGAAGCTCGAAATCAGTGCAAACCACCAGTAAGTGTATCACCAATTCCCCAGCGGGAAGCCAAAAACAACAGGCCATGAGTGCTGAATCCTGACTATGAGCGAGGATGCCTATAGGTGGTTATCTGAGTAGTAGCCAAAACAGAAAGAAAAAGTGGTCCCGGGTGGTGCTACCCTTCCTTAACCTTGCCATGATTCTTTTCCTCAACCAGACACACACTGCCGGTCCTCAGACTCTCACTGCCATCCATTTCATTGACAGGGATTGCCACTGAGTGACTTGCTTCACCATGAGTCCCTTCCTCAATAGCAGGGCCTATGTCTTCAAGGGGCGGAATACTTTTAAGAAATTCCTCATGACGAGACTTCTCACTTTTCCAATTCTTCGGGCTATCTTTATCCATGGAATGCTCACTACTTTGGGAAGGATCAGGAGTAATGCAAGCTAGAGGGGAGACTTGATTTTCCTCTTCCGAAAGGATAATGGTGATGTGAGCAGTAATCAGAGGCCTATTCAAATTGCTTTGAAATTTAAAGTGTGTGGTTTGGAAAGCACTGTTGGGAACTAGCTTGCGCCGAGAGCTCAAAGGTGGCACAGCCTCATGGGTGGGGGGAGGATTGATGGGCGCCTACTCAGGTTCCACAGAGTTACCGACAGATGAATGTAAACCATTGTCATGACGCCCCCCAGAGCGACGTCCTTTACCCGAACGAACCATTATGAATGATGAAGGGTAGGGCGCAAAGAGATTATAGAAACCAGAGACTACAATACAGGGTTGGTTGAAAGGACAAAGATACTGAAATGAAAGCACAGAAAACACCCAAGACGAAGGCACAATACAACCAATGCTTAAGTCAAGAACAGAGGAGAGCTTACCCCTGAAAAAGTTAGCCTGGAGCTCGCGTCTGTGAGCATGAATCAGCCCGTCACCAGCTACCACAGCTAACCAGGTTCCATTGCCGTGAGACTAAGCGCAAGGTGCGAGGAAGACACAAAGGGTCGACATGATTATAACAGAGAGAATGTTGCGTTGAACAGTGTGATCCATTAATGCAAATCTCCTACCAGATCCAGCCTCAAAACCTCCCTCCCGCTCATGCAAGGTGAAGTCTTGGGAAGCAACGCTGCTCTGCAGCTAGCAGTACCAGGATTTAATGTTCTGCATGATGAGCATTAAGAGCTGTAGTGCCACCCGCATCCGGGGAATATGCTTCTACCATTAAAATTTGCATAAATAAATGATTTCTCTAAAATAAAACACTTCTAAAACACATACAACATTCTCAAATATGATAGACCAAATCATATTTCTATTATTAGATCTATTGTGGACAAATTTACATCACTCACAAACAACTCACCACTGAAATCGCTCATCGATAAGAGAAAATAAGTTATTCATATCAATGGAAATATCTTCTGTCCTTTATTTTCTATCTATTTTTTCTTTTTACTTTCAAAATATTCTCTCAATCAATAACATTTTCAATACTCGTTAAGTATAGATTTCTCGATACGCTAAGTAATCAAAATCTATTACTCATTATTGTATGATATATATTTTACATGACACTCTTAGTAAATAGAAATTCAAGATACGAAAGTTGAAATTTACGACAAATAGTGGAAATAAATATCAAAATTCCAAAACCATCTCCTCTATTTTCTTTGCACTTTTCTCCTCCCTTAATATCATCGATATCTTTACCCTAAGTGTGAGAAGTTTACATCCTAAATTAAATGTTAATTCTGTGAGATAATGACAACTATTGTATATCCTATCAATAATAACTCTAAGTCAAAATGCACAAAGACAACCACAAAGAAATATTTTGTAGAAACATGAACAATTATGCCTATTAGGAAGCAAGTTGATAGTTGTACAAATACCCACTAATATGTTGATGACGAAAGGATCTATTTGGTAGAAATGACATTTTCTACATGACAAGACTTCTTGGTTTTGTTTTCATTATTGTATGCAGAGTATGGAGATATTTTAACGTGCAGAGTTTTCTATGGAAATATGCATTCCACATAATGAGAAATATTTTATAGAAGATAATGAAATAAGATATATACAGTAATATTAATTATTATAATTACATAATCTATGAAAAACATAAATTTGATTGTTAGTTTTTTTCGAATTCAAATTTTTTTGAAAAGTAAGAAATTAAAGCATATAAATTGTTATGATCTTTATCAAATAAATATATAATGTTTGTGAAGAAAAAACTTAGCAATATTATATATTAGACAACTTCATATCAGAAACAAAATAATTAATACATTGATTTTACTGTGAGATATGGAAGAATCTTTCATTGTACGAAGTGTAGAGGTGCGGAAGTGCACAAGTATCCTAGATGCACAATGAAAGTTTACTCTGCAACTTGACATATTGAGGAAATACATTTTCTATTGTCTATGAAATATATTATATAAAACTTGATCAATGTTATAATACAAATATGTGTAAATATTGACATGGAATACAAACTATGGATGTTTTTCAACAGATCTCTAGGGATTCATTTATGTATTTTCTTTGCAAGTGGCCTTTTAACCATGAAGATGTCAGAAGAACACATATTGGGATATTGTGAACTACACTCTATTATCCCATTTTCACTGTTACTATATCAAGTAATTGATTAGTCACTTATTCCATAACATCATTTACTAGATTCATTAGTCACTCAACTGGAAAACTATTAATAATTGTCACATCTGAAAATTCATTATATCTATTTTAGTAGATTTATAGTGCTTGTAGGAATTACAAATTTCAAAACGAGATCACGGATTATGTACGTAAATGGAAAAAGTGTTTTATATAAAGGACATGCTTTATCTATCGTGAAGTTGAGGAAATCATTTTCTTGAATAATACATTACTAATGTTTCTAAAACTCGAAAAGTGATTACGATATTGATTCATGGGAAATATTTGCAAATATTAGTGAAATAATATTATATTTGGAAACAACCATTTATGTTTTTTAAATCAAAAACGTGATTTTCAATCTATAAATTTCATTTTTTACCAAAGTACAAACTAACTCGATTATAGAAACATTGATAGACAATATTTCAAATTAGCATCATGTAGAATAGAGGAAGATTAAAATGTGCAAAATGTGGGAGTGTGGAGGAAGAACAATGAAAGCTTCATATGAATTTCTATCTTTGGCACAATGTAGTTAACTCAATACTAAACACATAACATCTTTGGAGCTTTAAGACATTAAAACACATAACATATTTATCATTTTAGCATTGTATTCTTGAGAGATGTATGTTTGATATCCAAAACTCTTGTGAAATGTTTATTTTCATTTTAATAGATAACACAACAATAGATATAATATAAATTCTCAAATCCCATGTTTGAAAAATTATTAAAAACATTATCACAAAATTGTAGCATAGTAATCACTCTCTATCATTCAGAGGTGTTGAAGAATAAGAATACAATTACAGTAACAAGAAATGTATGTAGATTCAAATGAAAATTAATATAGATATAATTCAGATATATACAACATCTTATTCAAAAAATTATCTCAAGATTCTTCACAAAATTGGTGAAAAAGTCATAAGTGAAACAACCAAAATTCAAAATATTGATAATTAATTGTAAAAGTAAATGTATTTGTGCTAATGGGGACTAGGATTTGGATCCCATGAACCATAATATGAAAAATAAATCTATAAGGAAAAACAAGAACTTATATCATGATAACACAATCAAAAAAGTAGAATAATTTCATACTAATAAACAAAATATGAATGTTGAAGAAATTGAGAACACTCAAGGTATATAAAAGCACACACTGTGATTTTCTATCTATTAGTCGGCTATTGGGTTCATGATTTCTTCATGAATTGTTTTCATAATAGTTTTAATGAAATATTTGATAGGAGTGATTGTAATATCCATTTTGACATTTTCATTGAATATCCCTTTCTCAATTTTGCTAGCCTCTTCTTGTAGTTGCAGAACTAACACAAGATTTTATTCATTTATACTAACAAAATTGATTATCTATTTTCTAATATCTTCTTCACTAAATCAATTATTTCATCAAACTCAATTTCCTTTGATTGTTTTAGCTTGTCCAATTCAGCTATTTGAATCTATCTTGAAAGTAATTGAGAATTTCATATGATGCATGAACTATTGAGGTCCTAAATAATCTTTTCTGCCTTGAGAAAGGCATCACCTCTTCTAATGTTTATGCTTTCACATTTAGAAATAATGTTCTCCAGTGTCCTGATTCTCTCAGACCATCCACTTTCCACTTGTTTCATTTGATTATCATTTGTGAGTCCTTTATTTTATTTTTCTAGGTTAGAGAGTAAGTCAATATTTTGAATAAAACTAACTCATTGTAAACAACTTTCCTATGTTGCCTACAATTAGTCTTAATAAAATCTACAAATAACACAACTTATCATCTTGCCAAAACTTAATCTTAACCAAATAGACAATGTGAGTCTTGCATCATCAGATAAATGCAATATCATGAGACTCATGGTTCCAATTCCAAACACATCATATTTCTACGTTCTTGATATATAACATTTTTATTATGAACCTTTACTTTTGAATTCCCAAATTTTTATCACCCTTGTCATAATTTGCATTTTGCAATGTCAATAGTGACTTCTTGTACAATTTTCTTCATTAGTTTTTGATTTTGTGCTAAACAAAAACCAACCTAGTCTAGTGACACAACTTTATCAAATTAAACATATATAGCTTGTTCGAAACTCTCTCTTTTGGGGGGGCTTTTGGATTTGGTTGTTTGAACTGTATGCACTTTCTTGGGATTGAATATTTGAGGAGGCACTTTTTCATCTCCATGAGTACTTAATAGCTCACCATGAAACAATTTTCCAGTGAAAATAGGCTGTCTCTTACATTGATTGGAAGATGAAGTCATAGCAATGTCAGTTGTGTAGACTACATATTGTTGTGTAGGAATTATTCCTTTTTGTTGTTAACGTTGATTCCTTATAAAATATTTTCAATATCCATTACTAGTTCTTGATTTTTAGTTGGAACACTCTAAGTCTCATCACTTTCCTCTGTAACTCTCATAAACAAGTTTTTGTATTTAACAATACCTAGGTGTATCGTAAATAATCTTACTGGATCAAAGCCTCGATCGACATCAAATTGTCTTAAGTTAAAAGTATCCAAATACTTTGCAAGCTCTGCAATGTAAACCGCATTCATCACAGTGGCTTGTCGAGTAGTAAATGATAAAGAAATATGTTTTTCTTTTCTTTTTGCATTAAAAAATAACCATGTAGTTAAATTATTTCCTATAGAGTTCAATATTAAAATACACATCTAACCATTTTTGGATGTAATAGTGGATTACCTTTAAATACATACTTTTGAACAAGAATATCATTTTCTCTGGTCTTCGTCCATTCCTTTGCCTGATAGGAAAACATGGCCTTCCATAGATATTTGATGTGTATTTTTTTCATTTATAATGAACATGATCTACTGTATAAAGAAAACTTTGATTAGACAAGGATTTAAAGAAGATATTTGGTTCGACATTATGGAATATGAGAATTGTATTGCTTCTTCATTAGGATTCAATTTAGGATAATACGATAACTCGTCAAAGACATGGCATCATGAAGAATATATTCTTATTGGACATGTAAATAGGCTAACAAGAAAGATAATTCATTGGAAATTATATTAGATGACTCAAATATATAATTTATTTTTTATCATTGATAAAGAAAATAGAGAATTAATTTCAGGACATTCATTGTGGTTCTTTAGCCCGTCAAGTAGGAAAAGGGCCACATAACTTCTTAGATGACTATGTAAAAAATAAATATCTAAAAAAGAAATATTTGAAGGAACTTGAGAAATTGAATGAATTATTGAATAATATTAACCCCGCCTACTTATGACTTTACAAAACTATATTTTCTTCAGAAAATTTTAAGCACTTCACTACAAGCATAATTTTTTCTACTTGAATTAAATTGTTTGCATAGAAATAAAATATTTTCCTAAAATCAAAGACTTCTGGAACACATGCCACATTCACCAATTTTATACTCCAAATGTTATCATTATTCTTCTCCACCATTTTCGGGTTCACATATTTCATATAATTGGTTGACCATTGCAAGTTCCTGTGGATAAGAGCAGGTGAATTGATCATATCAGTTCAAATACATTTCTTCGTTCCTATGCTAGCCATTTAATGTTTTCAATGTTGTTTAATTATAGATTTTTTGATATGCTATGTAGTCACTAATCGTTACTACTTGGTCTGCGAAATCTATTACATAGGATATTCTCAATAAATATCAATTGAAAACACTAGAGCAAACATTTAGGAGAAGTAGTGGGAATAAATCTCAAAATTCCAAAACCATATTGTTCATTACTTTACACTTTTATATTGCTCTAATATCGTCGATATGTGTACTAACTCACATAGATTTACAAACTAAAATAAATATGAATTCTTTGTCATCATGACAATTAGGATACATGATGTCAATACAACTGCAAGGAAATATTGTGCACATATGTAGTCATCAAGTTCTAACACGAAATGACTTGATGGTTGAGATTGTATCCACCAGTATGTCAATGTTGGAATGTTATATTGATAAAAGAAATTTTTTTACATTGTGTCACCTCTCATTCTTGGAATCTACTTCAACAAATACTTATCGTTCCTATGCTAGCCATTTAACGTTATTAATGTTGTTAACTATAAATTTCTTGATATGTTATGTAATCACTAATTGTTACTACTTGGCATGTGAAATATATTATGTAGGATATTCTCAATAAATAGCAATTGAAAACACTAGAGTGAACATTTACAGGTAGTGGAAATAAATCTCAAAATTACCAAACCATATTTTTCATTACTTTACACTTTACTATTTCTCTAATATCGTCGATATAGTGTACTAATTGGCATAAATTTATGAACTAAAATAAATATGACTTCATTTTCATCATGATAGTTAGGATACATTATGTCAACACAACTGCAAGGGAATATTGTGCATAGATGTAGTCAGCTAGTTCTACCATGAAATGACTTGATGATTCAGATGGTATCCACCACTATGTCAATGTTGACATGTTCTATTTGATAAAATATTTTTTTTGTACATAGTGTCACCTCCCGTTCTTGGAATCTACTTTGACAAATACTCATCATAGAGTGCATAGTGAACCGATTATGTGTCAATTAGCTGGAAAAATGGAAGAACATTTTACATTAAATTTTTTGAGTGCATAGTCCTTTACACTTTCTTTCTTTCTTTAAAACCACTAATCATTACACAATGTGTCTGAATAAATTTTATTAAGAACTTGAATGATGTCCTGATTATGAGACGATTAAGTACTACATTCATTATCACATCACTCATATTATCTCTATATACATTTAAGTAGTATATTTACATGTATGGACAATGTAACTTTTTCTAGTAATAGAGTTAAGCCTTAATTAAATTTTTAATAGAAATTAATGCATACCACCCAATATTGATTAAGTTTATGTAACATTTCACATGTGTCAAAAAACTGTGAAAATTGATGCCTTGAGGACATGTGTAGAAAAAAGAGAAAAATCATATCGCTTTGATATTAATGATATGATTTTATGAAAATAATGAAATGAAATAATAAAAAATAATCTATAATAGAGATATGAAATGGAAATGTCGATAAGAAATTATGTATGAAAACAATTTGTGTAGAGGGGAAATGTGTGTGGAGATGTGAAAAGTGCAACACAAAGGTTCTCCTATACGTAACACTTTTCTGCACATTCATTATTCCACACACTAAAAACATTTGTCCTTTCACAATTGACTAAAAGTCACAAATTTTGTACCATTAAAATCCACATAATAAAAATCATTTACATTTTACTAAATATAGTGTAATATCAAAAATTAAAATGGAAATTTGCTTGGTGTGAACAAATTTCCATTTAATTATGTTTTTGCAGTGTAACTGCATAACAAAATACCTTAGCTTACATTTGATTTGATGTATATAACAGTAATTAGTGTTACTCTTTCTATCATGAACATCAACTCTTCATTTTTTATTTTTTTGTTATCAATCTTATCATTAGCTATAAATGGTGATTATAGTATTTCCTCATAACAAATACATTAAACATTGTACCCAAAGGGTTTAGTTATTTTTCATCTCACCACTCTTTAACCAGGGAACCATCCTCCCTATGTATTTTACTATTAATTTCCAGCTACTTACATCTAATTCATATACACAATTTCATGGCCAAAACAATCCAACCCTAGGGTACGATTTCATCCACTAACCCACCATAACATAGTAGGCTAACTATATGTTATTTGATAGTAATTCCACACTTAACACATGGTCTTCTAATTATATGATATTTGGAAATAAGGTCCTCCCTTATACCGTCATGCTTACCCTATTTATTTACTTGGGTGACTCACTAAACCTTACTGATGACGAATTTAATGCAGTCCTATCCGTTCATGCCCAGGTGTACCCCACATGAGTAGAATGGTACCACATCCATTGGGACCATGTGGTTTTACCCTCCACCCCATACCAAGGTTTCCTTGGTTGATTAAATACTGGGTGAAAACACCTTAAGGGTGGTGATTGTCTGAGAATAGATCGACAACTCACAATGCAACCAGAAACCCTAAATGAATGAAGCCCTTATGCCTTCACTCATTTTCATTGTCGCATGGTGTAACTCTATATTTTCATATGGTTTTGATGATTGAATGTGCCTAAAGGGTCTCTTTGTGGTCGAAGTATGGTTACTGAGTGTCAAAATGTTTAGGGGGACGACTTAAGGATTCATGGTGGCTTTCCATTGTGAACACCATAGCAGCACTCGAGTTCCTTCACATCCTTCTTGGCTCAGTTCTTGGTGCGTCCACCATTTCAGGATTTTACAGCCTTCCAGAACTTAAGGTAGGTTTTTCTTTAAGTTTATCATTGATCATATGTATTTCCATATCTTGGTTATTAGGTTAACCATAATAATTTTCCCATTTGTTGCAAGGTTTCGTTTGGTGTAGGATTTGGAAAGGTAGGTGCATATTCAGCAATGGAGCGTGACCGTTCACCCTTACACACTGTTGGGTGATTTAATTTGACAATCGAAAATTCAAAAAAATTCTTATGAATTTTGTTTTAATATTCAACACTTACCAAGCTTGATATGCACTGTAGGTTTCATCTCCAGTGGTAGCAGTTCTCATCCCTTTCAAAGGTATACTTTTAGGTCACTATAGTTTCTCTATTCCATTTTTTATTTTATATGAAGGAGAATTATTTATTTCATGAATGACTATTTTTGTTGTTTCATGGCAGGTAACTTCACTCCCTGTAGCGACTATGAAAGTTATTTACATACCTTCACCAACTGAACCCTAATTATGTCCCACTACCAGGTCGATCCTGAGATCTCTTGCTCTCCTAAAGGGTTTGTTCTTGTTACACTTCCTACGTGGAATACTCCTCTCATTTGGTCAATATGTTTTTCAAATGGGTTATGTTCAAACCCTCTTTGTTATTGTCACGTAGTGAAATCTATTACTGGCCAATTTTCCTTTAAGGTCTTTTTTTTTTCTTGATAGTGTTCTCAGATTTATTTAGGAATCTCACTATATTTTAATAACTTGGACATCTCCTTGAACTCTTTATTTGATAAATATATCCCTCACCCAACTGGGTTAGTGAGGTTGATATTTACTGCTATACATTTAATTTCGATAATGACTAATTTATATGGATAGTTATATATATTTCTTTTAAATTGTAATTGCTTTTGTTAAAGTAGCTAGATTCGTGTAATTTTTTTATTCTCGCGCATGAGATGTCATGTATCATACTAAAATTTTCTATCATATTTTTACTCTATATTTCCTCTTTCTATGACCAGGGTTGCTATTGTAGTTATGATCAATGGTTAGACCGAATAGTCTTGTTCCATTATGATCAATATTGGTTTTATCTTTTTGTTTTTTTATTAAGTCTCGAACTAAGAAGAACTATGCTCATCCCCTTGAATTTATTTAGGCCTCAGCTCGGCTACAGCTCTAGCCGAGACCCTTCTTCCTTGACATGCATAATTATGAGAGTGAACGTCGCTATTAAAGCCTCCAGTAGTTAATCTTTGTATTTAAATTCCCTTTTTATTTATGTTGGAATGTTTAGTGGTTCGAGAGTGCTTAGCTCTTGGATTCCTAATTTTATTCTTATGAATGTTTTTATGATGTGTTTAGTATACCATGATACATCTACTTCCTGTCAATTCATTATATATATTCCATGATATTTCTTCTCATGTGGGCTTACTCTAGACCCTTCGCGAATGTGTATAGGATATACTTTGACTTTTATTGCATTCTAAATTTGTTTTTTAAATGAGGATTATTATAGTTGCTTTATTACACCCAAATACAATTTCACTCAACCTACTTTAAGTTTATTAACCTACAAAATGGATATTTGTTAATTCCTCTCCTAGATTTATTTATTGTTTGTATAAATGTAACTAAATTCCATCTCTAATTTTATGTAGTATGATTATGAACTAATCATCAATGTATAGTAATTGTGTCCATTAAGCCACTTTACCACACTTAATATCCTCGGGTTTTGTTATTAAAATGGCGACATAATTATTTCTAGAAAGACTCATATAATTTTGTACTTTCCCATCCACTTGTACTCAAATTCTACAGAGATGTGTCGAGCACAGATATAATAGTCCATGATCTCGAAATTTTGACCTTCCTTGAGCAGAAAACTAGGCTGCTAATAGTTTCCAGCAAGTTTGTTCTATAGTTACAATGGGGAGGTTAACACCCTTTTCTTAGCTAACCCCGAGGCATTACTCTATTCCAATCTCCACCCTTCTACATCAGTATTCTTACTAGATTGTATGCTAATCATGAATTTAGTAGTCATTGAATTTCAAATTCATAACTTGTTTCGACATGATAATATGAATACATGAATGAGAAATTCCATAAGCATTGAAATTCAAATGCATAACTCATTTCTCCATGATAATATGTATACATGAATAAATATGAGAAAATTCCATAAGCATTGATTTTCGATTGCATACACATTTCTGCATAATTATACATATAGGAATATGAAAATGATTACCCAGAAATTACTTCTCCCTAATAAACATAACAGAAATAATTATTGTAATATGATCTAACATAATATTATACCACACAGTATGACATACTCAATAGAAACTCCTATGTTAGAATTTGTGTAAATGTAATCAGGATGATGGACATGCTGTTACTAGAATTCCAATTTCTACAACTGAATTACACTGGATAGAATAATTTTCCTCCCAACCATGAACCTTATCTCTTGGTTCCCCTTGAGCTAAGATCTGTCCTTCTCCCTAGAACCAACAACCTCTATTGGTATGTTATAGGTTTTATTTATATTTCACTTTCCCAACTAAATTTCTAAAATGACGTCTCGTTTTTGGGGGAATCTTCTCATCCCCATAAGCTAAGATTTTTCAGTTTTTCTAAGAAAATAATTCTTTTTCATCCTTGAAAGCCCGCCCTTTTCTTATTCATCACTTCTCCACCCCTTAAATTGATGTCTCCCATGCACTTAGTGATTTTTCTGGATTCCTTTCTCTACTTATCCAGAAAATCACGTAGCTCTACTCCAAGAGGATTTTTTTAGTGATTTGGGAAAGTTTAGTGGTTTTCCACTTTTCCTGAATCTAGTGAATTAATCTAGTTCTATGGATCAAGATAATGGTCTCAATCTTCTTTGTTCTTTTCAACTAATTCCTTGCAACAACATTACGTATTATTTCAACATAAATAATTACATCATCCTAGTTCTTGTTTTCCATACACAACTTGGCCAACCTGCTATTATTATCAGTATTTTCAACTACTAATTATACTTTCTTAGTCATTATGACTTTACAAACCACACAAAAAAGCAAGGATATTACATCACCCCCACTAAATAAAAGTACACCGTCCTCGGTGTTTATTTCTTAGACATCTCCAATGCAGTCCATTCAAGATAATTTTCTTTCATATGATCTTCTAGCTCCCTGGTGACCTCTTTGGAATTAGCGTTCCTCCACTTCACTTGAATCCAACCCGCAACTTGATTACATAGAAAAGTCTCTTTTTGCTCCAAAATACAGAGCGGTTATGCCAGAAAGTCTCCTTCGGACTCCACCTGTAACACATTCAAGTCAACTATATGAGAAGGGTCATGAACATATTTTTTCAGCAATGATATAGGAAAGAAATTATGAGCTTTAACATGACTAGATAGATCAAATTGGTATGCTACTGGACCCATGCGATCCAAAATTTCAAATGGACCATAAAATTGACGTACAAATTTTCCACACTTGTCGGTTCTTAGAGTACTTTTTGAAGGCTTAACCCTCAGATTGTTAGGTCCCTATAATACTAGTGATTCCCCCATTACTATTGTCGTTGTATACCTTATTGCTATTGTTGTGCCCCTATTGTCCCCATATTTTTATTATTGTGTCCCATAGAATCCCTCTATTATTATTTTTGTGCCTTTATATTATTATTTTTAGGTCGGCTTGGTTATATTGTGACCCCTTCGACTCCTATATATAGAAATGAGGTTTTGTCATTTCAATCATCGAAGAATTTTCATTTTTGTAATGTAAAGGATGTTTCCCCCTCAAAGTGGCTAAATTCTAACGCATTGATCTATCTTTTCTATCTTTTTGTGAGCTAGTTTCATAACATTTGGTATCAGAGCTTTGGATTAAAGGGTTTCGTTGTTCCAAATAGGTCATCATGGAATTTTCACTATAACCTTTTTTTGTGATGTTTCAAAAGCTAAAAAAAAACCATTTGAGAATAAATCACGCTAAACCACCAGTACGAATTTCATATTTTTTCTCGCTACATTTGTGGAGATATGATCTGAGGAAGTTAGGGTTTTCACAGACTCCTGAATTACATTCCAAACAGGTCACCATGGGAAAACTTTCATGATTTTCACTTTGAGCATCATATTGAATTTTTCTAAGAAGTTACAGAAAGAGCACGGAAAATAGTTTGTTTGGGTATCATTTTCAGAACCTAAGGTTGAAACAATGACCCGCGGAATGTCGTACAATTTCACTCTATTGAACTAGTCTATACTCAAGTCATCACGGGAGATTTGACATAACGCTTCATTGGAGAATCCAATCTTGATCAGACTTGTGGGGTTAGAAATATTACTCAGAGCATAACCGCAGGAAGCAATTTTAGACTAGGGAGATCCAAAATTATAGAGATACATCAGATTAAATATCGATCTCAGGTGTCTAGTTTTTTTTAATTTTTCATAAGATTGGTTTGAAAAATTAGTTTGAAGGAATTCCAAGGTCATAGTGAATCATTATTATTGGTAATTTATGCCCCGAAGAAAGAAAATGGAAACACTTAGTAAGAAACCTGAAATCTCTAGCATGACTCATGAAGAAGAGGAAGAAATGCAACATGATATATCAAAATTACAAAACCAAGTGAAAAAAATTTCACTCGCACAAGAAGTAACATAAAATAAGATGGATGGTTTAAACAAAGACGTAAAAGCTAAGATGGATGGTTTAAAAAAAGACATGGAAACTAAGGTGGATGGTTTAAAGAAAGGCATACAAGCTAAGATGAATGACGTGGAAGCTAAGATGGATGACGTGGAAGCTAAGATGGACGACGTGGAAGCTAATATGGATGTCATGGAAGCTAAGATGGATGGCATGGAAGCTAAGATGGATGATTTAAAGAAAGGCATGGAATATTTGCAGACAAATTTGAAGACATATTTGACAAAGTTTCTACAAGAAATTCTTACTAATGGCGAAAGGGTAGTAAAGGAAACTCATGATGAGAACAAAAAAAATGTTAATCATGATTTCATACTCTAACATTGGATCAAAGAACCACCATGTTCCAAAGATTGAAATGAGGAAGTTCGATGCCAAGGATCCCGGAACATGGGTACTACAGATGGAGAAATTTTTTGATCTCCATAATGTGCAAAACACATAAAAGGTACACATTGCAACTTTATATTTGGAACCAAATGAGTTTGTATGGTATTGATGGCTTTGCTCTCGTAAACAAATTGTCACTTCGGCTATTTTTACAAATGAAATGATAGCACATTATGACGATACAAAAAGCAACACTTTTTTTACCCAATTGATAAATCTCAAACAAAAGGGTTCAATGATGGAGAACATTGAGGACTTCCAAAAATTAAACATAAGGGTAAAAGATATTCCAAAGGAGCATACGATTGATGTGTTCATAGGGACTTTAAAAGATAATATCCAACATGAGGCTCACCTTTAGAAACTAGATTCATTGGAGAAGCCATTTAGGTTGGCAAGAAAAATGGAAAGAAAAATTATAGCAACAAGGAAACCTACCACTCACAATCATAAAGATGTAAGTGTTACTTCCCCTAGCCATCCACAACCTACAAGGTTGACACCACAACAATTGGAAGAAAAAAGAGAAAAAGGGCTTTGTTATAGTTGTCATAGAAAATACACTAAAGGTCATAAGTGTGCTCAGAAGAAATTATTTTACATAGATTGTGAAGAGGAGGAAGAAGGGGAACAAGAAACATCAAAACAAGAGGATATACGCCAGGAACAAACCCTAGAAAAAGAAGAAATGAATCTGACCATATCTTTTAATGCATTGGATGGAATTACCACTCCTCAAACTATTAAGATAGAAGGGCATATCAAGAAGAAAAAGGTAATAGTGTTGATTTATTCTGGAAGTACCCATAATTTTATTCGTTGTAAGATAGCCAAGAAATTGAATTGCTTCCTATATCTAGGACCGGAGTGTCAAGTGATTGTTGCAAGTGGAGAAACTGTAAATTGCTTAGGAAAGTGCCATAATATAAAGATATCCATGGGAGAATATCTATTGAATAACCAAATTCTCTCCATTCCAATGGGTGGTGTTGATGTTCTACTAGGAGTCAAATGGCTAAAATCCTTGGGTAAAATAGCTTTTAATTTTCAAGAACTTTTCATGAAAGTCTCTTTAGAAGGAAAGGAATTTGAATTAATGGGTATCGTAGGGAAACCAGGAAAGATAATTAGCTCTAATGGAATGACAAAGCTTCTAAAGAAAGAAAAATGAGGCATAATTGCACAATTATGTTCACTAGAGGTTCCAACATAGAAATCATCCATTTCTCCAAATCACCAAAAAGTCTTGGACAATCATTCCAAGGTATTTGAGACTCCCAAAGGCCTCCCACTTATTTGTGATCGTGATCATGTTATTAATTTGATTCGAGGAAGTGTTCCACCAAACATCAGGCCTTACAGATATCCCTATGTCCAAAAGAGTGAAATTGAATGTATGGTTGTAGAAATGCTATAGGCTGGTATAATTCAACCTTGTCAAAGTTATTTCTCTACTCCAGTAGTATTGGTTCACAAGAAGCATGGATCATGGTGCATGTGTCCAGATTATAGGAATCTCAACAAACTCATTATTAAAGATACATTTCCCATTCATGTCAATGATGAATTATTGGATGAATTGTATGGATCAATTTACTTCACCAAGTTGGATCTTCATTCATGATATCATCAAATCAGAATGAAGATTGAAGACCTTCCAAAAACAACATTTATAACTCATGAGGTTCATTATGAATTTTTGGTCATGCCTTTTGGCCTTACTAATGCACCTTCTACATTTCAAGGTTTGATGAATTCTATTTTCAAACCCTTCCTTAGAAAATTCGTGTTAGTATTTTTTGATGATATACTAATCTACAACAAGTCTTGGAAGGATCATGTCCAACATGTTGACATGGTGCTCAAACTATTGGAGGAGAAATAGTTATATGCAAAAATCTCCAAACGTTTCTTTGGAGTACAAGAGGTGGAATATCTGGGTCATATTGTATCTCATGAAGGTGTTAAGGTAGACCCTAGAAAAATTAAAACCATTAAGGAATGAAAAATCCCCACATCCATAAAGCATCTACGAGGATTTCTCAGGTTGACACAATATTATCGCAAGTTTGTTAAGAATTATGGGAGAATAGCAGCACCTCTAACAACATTATTGAAGAAAGATACATTTTCATGGACTCTAGAAGCAATGAAGGCCTTTGAACATCTTAAAGAGGCAATGTGCCAAGCACTAGTCTTAGCTAAACCAGACTTCACAAAAACCTTTATTGTGGAATGTGATGCCTTAGGAAATGGAATTGGTGCTTTTTAATGAAGAAGAAAGGCCCATTTCTTTCGAAAGTAGTCCAATCAAAGGAAATTATTTATGCAAAGCTATTTATGAGAAGGAAATGTTGGAAATACTACATTCACTTAAGAAATGGTGACCCTACCTAATGGGAAGAAACTTCAAGGTAAAAACAAATCATGGTAGTCTTAAATACCTTTTAGAACAAGGATTATCTTCAGAAGAGCAGTAAAAATGGGTCACAAAGATGTTGGGTTATGACTTTGATATCATCTACAAAAAAGGAAAGAAATTTTTTGTAGCAGATGCACTCTCAAGAAAGGATGAGGATGTGGAAGCATTTCTTTACGCCATTTCTACTATCAAACAAGATTGGATAAAAAAAGCAAGGGATCAATGGAAGAATGATGAGGAAGTGCAAGAACTCATTCAAAAGGTACAACAAGATCCTATTACATCTGATACATTTAGCTGGAAAAATGATTTTTTATGGTACAAGGAACAGTTATACCTATGTAAGAATTCCCAACTCAAACAAAAGATTCTTAGGGAATTGCACACCTCCCCGTTACCAGGGCACTCAGGATTTCTAAAAAACTACCACAGGGTCAAGAAGGATTTTTTCTGGGATGGCCTTAAATCAGATATTTAAATTTTATGGCGGAATGTTTGGTTTTCCAACAAAACAAAGTTGAAACAATTAAGACCCCAGGACTATTACAATCTTTATCCATTCGAAGTCAATGTTGGGAAGAGGTTTCAATGGATTTTATCCCAGGTTTATCCAAGTCCAAAGGAAAGAGTGTTATCATGGTGGTAGTTGATAGACTTACTAATTATGCACACTTTTGTGCATTATATCATCCATTTAAAGCGAGTACAATTTATATTGCATTTAAGGAAATAGTGAAAAAGCTACATGGAAACCCAAAGATTATTGTAAGTGACAGAGATCCCATTTTCACTGGAAATTTTTGGACATAATTATTTTCTTGTCTTGGTACTCAGTTAGCTCATAGCTCATCTTATCATCCTCAATCTGATGGGCAAACTAAGATAGTAAACAAATTTTTGGAAGGATATCTTCATTGCTTTGTATATGATAAACAGACATAATGGGTCAAATGGTTACCTCTGGCTAAATGGTGGTATAACACTTCATTCCACATTGCAACAAAAATGAGCCCATTTATGGCACTTTATGGATATCATCCACCATCCATCACATCATATTTAAGAGAAAATTCTAAGGTTCAAGCAGTGGAAGATCACATCAAGCATCAACAACAAGTTCTCCAACTCTTAAAGGATAACCTCACCTTGGCACATAATACAATGAAATAGTAGGCAGATCAACATCGCAGTGAAATAATTTTTGATGTAGGTTATTGGGTATTCCTACGAGTACAACCATATAAACAAATGTCCCTCAAGTAAGCTAAGAAGGATAATAAATTATCACCAAAGTATTATGGCCCGTACAAGGTGTTGCAAAAGATAGGTATTATGGAATACAAATTGGAGCTTCCTGCAGCTTCCCGAGTGCACCTAGTTTTCCATGTTTCATTCTTAAAGAAGGTTACAGGTGACATGATTCTTGTTCAAACAATATTTCCAGAACTTGATGAGGAAGGAAAAATAATATTGGAACCTATAGTAGTCAAAGAAACAAGAACTCGATAGCTACGAAATTGATCGATTTCATAGTATCTCATCAAGTGGAAGAACTTACCCATTGAAGATTCCACATGGGAGGATGAGAATTTTATACAGAAGCATTCAGAACTACTCAAGTGTTGAGGAAAACAATCTTTTGAAGGAGAGGAGAATGTTAGTCCTATAATATTAGTGATTCCCCCATTACTATCGTCATTGTATCCCTTATTGTTATTGTTGTGCCCCTATTGTCCCCATATTGTTATTATTGTGTCACATAGAATCCCTCTATTGTTATTTTTGTGCCTTTATATTATTATTGTTAGGTCTGCTTGGTTATATTGTTACCCCTTAGACTCCTATATATATATAAAGGAGGTTTTTTTCATTTGAATCATCCAAGAGTTGTTCATTTGTGTAATGTAAAGGAGGTTTCCCACTCGAAGAGGCCGGATTCTAAGACGTTCATCTATATTTTCTATATTTTTGTGAGCTAGTTTCATAACACAAATGCACATGCTCCACCAATTGGAATTCCTTATCGGTCCTCTTCTAGTCCACATAAAATTTTTGATGGTGTTGGAAAATTTGAATATTCTATTTAATTTTCCACATCGTTTGTTCTATTTCCTGTAGAAACTCTGGTCCAAGAATCAATGTATCCTCAAGTTGAATCCATCTGTGTGGAGTGTGACATTTCCTTCTATACAAGGCTTTAAAAGGTCTCATCTTTATAGCATATTTATACCTATTGTTGTAGGAAAACTCCATTAAATGAAGAAAATCTTCCCACTTGGTGGGTCGGTCCATTACATACATTTGAAGCACATCCTTTAGAATTTGGTTTGTTTGTTCCATTTTCCCATTAGTGTGTGGATGATATGCACTACTAAAGTTCAACTTAGTACCTAAGCTATCGAACAATTCCTTCTAGAAACTAAAGGTAAACTTTTCATCTCTATCCGATATTATCACCTTCGGGATTCCATGCAATCTGAAAATATCTTGCATGAATACATTAGCAATCTTGGTAGTACCAAAGGTAGATTGTCCTCGAATAAAGTGTGTTGCATTAGTCAGTGCATCTTCTACCACCACGATAGAGTCATGTTGTTGTCTCGTTCGAGGAAACCTAGTTAGAAAATCCAAGGGTATCACCTCTCACTACCACTCAGGTATGGTCAATGGATTCACTAATCTTGTTAGATGTTGATGTTCCACCTTCACCTTTTGCCATTGTAGCCATTTGGATAAGTACTCTTCCACCTACTTCTTCATGCCTGGATAAAAAAATTGTTTTCTTAATGTGGTGATCATCTTTTGGTACCCTGGGTGACTGACATATGGTCTCATATGGCGCTCATCTAGAATCATTTTCTTTAATTTTGTCACATTTGGAATATACAACCTATTGTAGTAAATCCTTTTGGATTTACAAAATTTCCCATTACTTTTCCTTGCTATACATTCAGTTTCATTTCGAAATACTTTTGGTCCTACTTCCCTGTTACTTGTATATATTCCTCCAAATTTGTTTGTACACAGTTTTCCGCGTTAGCCAGGAATGGAAGAGGATATCTACTTAATGCATCAATGATTTTGTTTCCCTTTCCTTTAATTTGTTTAATTTCCATATTAAAATCCCTTAGGAAAGATAACCATCTTTATTTCCTATCATTTACATCTGGTTGTCTAAAGAAATACTTTAAACTAATATTATTAGTTACCAACACAAACATTTTTTGCAACAGATAATGCCTCCACATTTTTAAGGCATGAATGACTGCAGCTAACTCCAGGTCATAAACAACATAATTATGTTCATGTTTTTTCAGTTTTCTTGACTCATAGGCTATGACTACATTATCTTGTAGAACCACCCCTCCCAATCCTTCCAAACATCCATTTGTACATACAATAAACTCCTTGTTTGGGTCTATTATCTTTAGAACAGGGGTTGTTGTTAACATATGCTTCAATTGATTAAAAAAAAAAAATCTGAAATTTTTTTGTGCATTCAATCTTGACCCCCTTATTCTCTAGAGATGTAATGGGGTAAGCCAACTGGAAGAACCCCTGTAAAAACATATGGTAGTACCTAGAAATTTCCACAAAAAAATGAATTGCTGGTACATCTTTTGGTATTGGCCAATTCATAAAGGATTTAATTTTTTTAGGATCCATGACCAATCCTTCTTTGGAGATGATATTTCCCAGATATTGGATATGAGTTTTGAAAAAATCACAATTACTACCCTTTACATAAACTTGATGCTCTCTAAGAATTTGTACTACCAATCTCAAATGCTCTTGGTTTTCCTCCTCATTCTTTCCGTACATTAAAATGTCATCAATAAATACTAATACAAATTGATCCAAAAAATTGTGCAATAAACTAGTGATGAGACACATGAAGGTATCAGGAGCATTAGTGAGTCCGAATGGTAATATTACGAACTCATAATGTCCATACCTCATTCTAAAAGTTGTCTTATGTATAACCTTGTCCTTTATTGCGCAACTAGTTGATACTAAGTTGAAAAATCAATCTTACAAAAAATTGTTGCCCCTCTTACTTGGTCAAATAGATCATCAATTCAGAGAAGAGGATATTTGTTTTTTATGGTTAACTTATTCAAATGTCTATAGTCAATACACATTCTAAGTGTACCATCTCTCTACTTAACCAATAGTACCGGAGCTCCCCACGGGGACACGCTTGGTCTGATATAACCTTTATCAAGCATCTCTTGTAGATGCAATTTCAACTCTATCAATTGTGGGGTAGTCATTCTATAGGGGGCTCTGGTCACATGAGTAGAACTTGTCACTAATTCAATTGAGAAATCAAGGCTTCCTTAGCTTTTGAATTTGTTTAGGAAACACATCTTGGAATTATCTTACAACTTGTAGTTGGACTAATCCTCTCGCTTTAGTATGATGTTCCTACTATTCCACATGTGCTACATACACTTTGCAACCCCTTCTTCTGGTTATTTTCAGTTTTAAGGCTATTATTTACATTACTGAAATCAATTTTGGTTTTCCTTTCACCAAAAATGAATTCCCTTTAGGGTCAACACAACTCACTGTCTTTTCCAAACAATTTATAACAAATTTATATTATTCTAACCAGTCCATTCTGAATAAGAGATCGTATGATCCTAAGGGGAGGACGTTTAAATTTATTTCGGTGAGATATTGGTTTATATCTACTACACCTCACCTTACCATGTGGGTCACTCTCCTTTCAAAACCAATGGCTAGCTATACCAACCACAAGTGGTGAAATTTTTATGATTTTAAACCACACTTTTCCATAATCTAAGGGTTTACATAGCTTAGGGTAGCCCCAAGGTCTATTAAAATAGACACAGGATGGGTTTGAATAACACCTTGTATTTCAATCATGGTAGATTAATATTTTGCTTGTTGGTCTTCTAGAGATGCATTATTTCTTGGGATACTCAGGGCTACATGA
The DNA here is from genome assembly GCA_031772625.1 of Pinus tabuliformis. NCBI lineage: Eukaryota > Viridiplantae > Streptophyta > Pinopsida > Pinales > Pinaceae > Pinus > Pinus tabuliformis. The sequence goes on along the minus strand of CM062811.1, from coordinate 731,591,277 downwards.
TCTACTGTACAAGCTTCAGGTGCTACCTGAACATTCTAGATAGATTTGGGGTTGTGAGGACAATCTCGTAACATGTGGCATTCGCCAAAACCCGAACACTTTAATGAATCTCTTTCTTTACCCCCTATATAGTTCTTGTTTCCTAACTCTGCAGGCCTAAAGCATGTGTAAGGCTATGCTAGCTGATGAAACTCACTCCTAGTGATTTCCTTTCGCTGGTGGTCTTTACCAATATCTTTTTATGTAAGTTGATTTCTGCCTCTTTAGGTTCGCCCCCATATTGTTTTTATCCTTATTCTGTTCAAAATTTGCAACAAGAAATGCTTGTTGATATTGCAACAAGATGATGGAGCTTAGTGAAAAGAGTCACCTTCACTAAGTGGGCCCGTAGGTTATTTTTGGCGCAAGTCTATTTTTAGACTATGTCTATTTTTAGACATATGGATCATATCTATGGATTGCAGGTTGTTGTTTGTGGATGATTGGTCAAGTTGGGAAAAATAGATGGACTTCTATTTTTGATCAAAGTGTGATTGATCACAGTGTGAGTGATCAAAGTCTATTTTTAGACTGGCTGTCAAAACTAGAAAAGTCAAATATTATTGTCTCATAATAATATTTGGACTATAAAATTGATCTTATTTTCTTGGAGCACTTCAGTTTGAGCTAAAGAGGTGGCACATGTAGTTTTCAGAAGGAAATACGCTTTTCTTATGAGTCAGTTGAGTTGTTGCATGCATGACTTCAGTTAGAACTCAATCAGTTGAGTTTGGTGAAGTTGATTGTGCAGTTGATGGAGTTGTGTTCAGTTTGACTTAGTTAAACTAGTTGTAGTTAGTCTAACTGCAGATAGAATAATCATGAGTTGTTAAACTAATTATTAACTCATAATGCAACTATAGAATACATCAGTTAACTCAGTTGCATGTCAGTGCATGTTCAGTTCAACAGGGACAGGTGGTAGAGAATCAGATTTCTATCAGTTGTGACTATAGTTGTGCACCAGATCTTGCACAATCAAGGGATTGAGTATGCCAATGAGTTTGCTCACATATTCGCCCAGTATTGTAGCCTTTTCTCACGTCCAACAAAGTGTGAGTGATTATTTTGAGGTGAAATACGAGTTTGGTGAGCCATTCTCATCAATTCTTGAGCAGGTATTGAGGAGTGGAGGCAGGCAAGCAGTGGAATAGATTTGGAGATCAGATCTGAGCTGTATTGTGTGTAATAGGTGGAGATACTTGTGAGAAGTATTATTCTGTGTATTGTTACATGATTCAATCAATATAATATACAGATAGTTGGGGTTTTTAGCGAGATGCTTTCCCCGGGAAAATATTGTGTTGATATGTGTGATTGATTCTTCTATGTGCGCCTGTGAATGTTCCTGCTTCTGTAAATTGATGATCAATGTAGAGGAGATTATGTATTATACATGTTCCGCTTATAATTGTATGATCAGGATAATCTCTGTGAATATGTGTTAAATTATTCAAAATTTTACATGGTATCTAGATAATTGTAGAAAAAGTTTGTACATGGCTGCTTGATTTGTAGAAGATATTTTTACAGGATATCAAGCGAGGATTGATCATCAGATCTATTATTCAGAAAGTGTTTACATTTTATTTCTTCAGGCAGACTCTGTAATCGGGCCAGGTAGCCTCTGGATTCATCCTTCTTTTGGAAGGTGAGATATCCGGTAAAAACCCATACAGTCAATCTTCGTATGAGAAATACTTTGTTCTCACGAATTCTAGATCGGAAGCGGTTGAGTTTTGTGTTGGTGGAATTCGAATTTAATTCCAAAGCAAGAGATAAAACTCAGAAACATTAAGTGTGAGAATGGAGACAATATGCCCCAGTATCTCACGAATTTCACCCAATGCCGAGATGAGCTGGGAAATGTGGGGGTGACTGTCGGATGAGGATGGTGAGTCTAGCTCTCCTTGGTCTTCCGAAGAGTTGGCATTCCTATCAGGACTCTGTCAATGGTCGGGAGAAATTGCCAGGATGGGAAAGACTGTGGTCAGATCTTGTGCAAGAGGAGATTAGACGGAGCACCAGAGACGGTTCTTCATCCATGCAGGATGAGGAGAACTGTGCCTTAGCGAGTAAGGTGAAGAAGGGGAAGGGGAAGGTTTCTCTTTCCGAATCCAGTTCTTCCAATGATGGGAAGAAGGTTGAAAAGGCAAAGGTGAGATGCTTTCATTGTCATGAGTTGGGTCATTATGCTACTAATTTCCCAAAGAAGAAGTCCAAGAAGGGATTCAGGGAAGGATCTAAAGGTCAGGCAGCCTCACTTGCTTCACAGTTTGAGTTGGACTTCACACTCTTCGCATGCATGGTTTCATCCATGGTGGGAAGTGGTTGGTTTCTTGACAGTGGAGCTTCTTTCCACATGACCGGTGATAAAAGTTTGTTCAGTACTTTGGAGGAGAAAGATCTCCAGATACTCATAGGGATGGGTAATGATGAGAAGTATAGTGTCTCAGGTGTAGGCATGGTTATTTTTCAGAGGGAGCATGGAGCTGGCCTTACCTTGACCGATGTCAAGTATGTACCAGGACTGAAGAGAAACTTGGTGTCGATCGCGATGTTGGAAGACAGAGGCTATGATGTGGTCTTTAGTAAAGGAAAGGTTTTCCTTAGACACATCATCACTAGACAGGTGAAGCAGATTGGTTCACGGGTCAAGAACTTGTATGCTCTTGAGGTTCAAGATGCATGCAAAGACTTGAGCAGCGAGGCAACTGATGGAGACTTGGTGGTTGAGAGGGAGCATATATTACCTCTCAACATGCAAAGCCAGATGAAGTCTCAGACGATTGTGGAGGAGCCACGATTGGTGCAGCAACTTTAGGAGGTTGTGGAGCAGCCACAACAAGGGAAACTGAGAGGAGATCGAGTAGAGACATCTACTCATCCAGAGACCTCTAGTAGTGGGAAACTTCGAGCCAGGTGGGCTGAGGGATCGCATGCAGCCATACCTCCAGGTAGGAGGTGGGGTGATATGGATTGATTGTCCCAAGGAGGAGGGGCAAGATCCTCGAGGTACCCAACCTTTTGGATGAGACCTTGCTACGGGAGCCCCGATGTGTAGTAGCAGGAACTGATTGATTGGGTAGAGACAGATGCGGATGGAGTGGCAGAGAGAGTGACAGTGCAGGGAATCCCAGGACAACACATAGCTAGCAGGCTGTAGCAATGCGAGAGGCACAAGTGTTTTGCACAGTGCTAGATGGCACAGAGAGGTGTGCAATGGTGCGAGATGCATGGAGATGTTGCAGTAGCGCAGATGTCAGAGAGGGAGCACTTGTCAGCAGCAGGTAGAGATTCAGCATCAGAGGATGTTTCTAGCCCAACAGGGAGGTCAGTTGGGAGGTGCAGTGCGGATGCAATGTTGGGAGATAGAACCAGCAGCAGTACAAATGCAGTCAGAAATAAAAGTGACAGAGGCTAGAGCAGTCAGATACTGAAGAGCACAGAGATGCAGAGTTTCAGTCGACAAAGGCAATAGCAGTCAGAGACTTTGATGACAGAGCAAGTGGACCGGCCAGATGTCTTGCATGGAGAACATTCCAGAGTTACAGGATCGGGTTTGAGAGGAAGCCTTTCTTGTGGAGAGGGAGTGTTGAAAAGTGTGCAACAAGAAATGCTTGTTGAGAGTGCAACAAGATGATGGAGCTTAGTGAAAAGAGTCGCCTTCACTAAGTGGGCCCGCAGGCTATTTTTGGCGCAAGTCTATTTTTAGACTATGTCTATTTTTAGACATATGGATCATGTCTATGGATTGCAGGTTGCTGTTTATGGATGATTGGTCAAGTTGGGAAAAATAGATGGACTTCTATTTTTGATCAAAGTGTGAGTGATCACAGTGTGAGTGATCAAAGTCTATTTTTAGACTGGCTGTCAAAAATAGAAAAGTCAAATATTATTGTCTCATAATAATATTTGGACTATAAACTTGATCTTATTCTCTTGGAGCACTTCAGTTTGAGCTACATAGGTGGCACATGTAGATTTCAGAAGGAAATACGCTTTTCTTATGAGTCAGTTGAGTTGTTGCATGCATGACTTCAGTTAGAACTCAATCAGTTGAGTTTGGTGGAGTTGATTGTGCAGTTGATGGAGTTGTGTTCAGTTTGACTTAGTTAAACTAGT